>JAVGVS010000497.1:154104-261996 GCA_032718565.1 Distichodus sexfasciatus | reverse complement strand
TATATATATATATGTATGTACATACTGTGTGTATATATGACGAAAAGCTCCATATTGCATAACCTGTAATACAATTATATTCTATGTGATAATGAGTTTTTTAAATGTACTTGTTTAAGGTGAAATGTGAAGATGTGTACAACACAGAAAACATTATTTTGCGATATATACATATTTCATTATTGTGCAGTCCTACAACAAAAAGCTCCATATTGCATAGCCAGTAATAAACCCCATCTTCTGTTCATAATCATGAGTTCTTGTACATTGGTGGAGTCTGTTCATATGTATGTGAGGCAGGGGAGAGCTACAGGGTTACAGTTTGGGGACATTCAGCTCATTTTTGAGGTTTACGCAGATTGATTGCCAGACAGTTACAAAACGAAACACAGTGACTCATGCTCTCTCTCTTTCTCTCTGTCTCTCTGCAGGAGACATCACACAGAAGGGCTATGAGAAGAAGAGAGGGAAGTTATTAGCACCTTATCTACCACAGATACAAGGTAAACCTCTTCATCCTCACTCTCTCATTCCTCCTGGGCTATATCTTAACTTATATCTCAATCTATGTATTAATTTGTACATTTCCACAAGAAAACACCAATGTGAGCGCTCAAGTTTTGTAGCTGTGAAGTGAAAACTGGCCGACTTGGATTTGAAATGAATTCAAGTGGATGGGAAGAGAACGAGGGATGATAAAAGTAAGAAAATACGAGTGCGGGTGGAAACAGATTGAGATGTGTGTTCAGTGATGTGTGTTCAGTGATGTGTGTTCAGTGAGGTGGCACAAGAACCGTGTTGACTATCGTGACTATCGGAGAAATAAACAGCAGAAAAATGGGCAACATCTCAGTTGCTTCTGGATGTTCAAACTTCCAGATTAAAAACCAGAGGTGGTGTAGCTTATTCAGACCCTGCTCCTAAATTAGAGAACGCTCTGCCTCTTCATATCAGAGCTGCTCAGACCCTGAAGTCTTTCATCTTTGCTTAAGACTTACTTCTTGGTGTTGGCTTTCAATCCCACCTGTGCTTCACAGTAACTTATTTTAGGGATGCACGATATGGGAATTATCGACCGATGTCGATATCTGATATTTTTTTATGCATATATCTGCCGATAAACGAGGAAGGCAGAGTTAAGCGTGTAAAGACAAGGTGCTATACAGTTTATTGTAATTCCATAATTCAAATCACTTACTTAACGCTGGTCTATGTGTCCACCTTATTGTCTTTTTCTTCTGCTGTGTGTTGGAACTTTCAGTTAGCTAGTCGGCTACAAGGTCTAGGCCAGCGTTTCTCAATCGCAGTCCTCACGGACCACCGCTCTGCACAGATTCGACTTCCTCGACCCACAGCACAGCTGATGCTACTGATTAGCTAATTTAGGAAATACCGAATATGTGCAAAGCAGTGGGCCGCGAGGACTGGGATTGAGAAAAACTGGTCTGGGCCATTTCTAGATTGACATTACGTGGGATGAGACCACCAATACAGTTCGTAGCTCTGACGGTTAAATATTACCACACCCCAGGCGACTAATAGAGCGGATAGATGACACGAGAAGGTGGCCCCCAGTCACTTACGCTGACATTTTTAATTACATGGTAGTGGTGTAGTATTTCTATATTTTGAAAGCACTTTACTCTTAAACGAGATATTGTTTAAAACCGTGTGTTTACAAGCAGTCAGTTGCAGCTCAACATTAGCACTAACAGGAGCATAGCTACCTCAATCTAGCGAGCTCGCTCACGTTAGCGCTCAGAGTTATGCTAAACTTACCTGACAGCCTCACAAGCACCTGACATGGACACTTCAGCAGAGCTTTATAGCCAAGCCATTTCTCTGGAAACAGGTGTTGTGTGGTAGGTTTCCTCTCCACAAAATGAAATCAACAAATACATGGCTTTTCCGGAGGGTTTTTTCAATTCAGCGCCCTCAGCCACACACGCCGGTCTTCTTCGTTAGGAGGAGACGAGTAGAGGTTAAAAGCTGCCCCACAACATTTCAAACTTCTTTTTGTGAGTGCTCCTGCTGAAGAGAACATCGCCTCTTTTTCCAATGATTGTGACAACACCGGACCCTGTGATATTAATGAGCGCCTATGAATCTGCTGTATAACCACACGTTCCAGCACAGAGTAAATAAAGATGGCGTCCCCCTTGTTACTATGGAGAATGGGGTGAATTCCGCAAGTCTACTTATTCTGTGTCTCCGCCCCGTCTCCACGCATCGTCTCACACCGTCCTTGAGTTTTGGCCGGAGGTCAGGATAAATCATCACTGTAATTTCATTAATGCCCAGAGCACAGCAGCGTCACCGACGCTTCATGTTAATGGATTCAGGCACCTCTCTCTCTTTCATTCACTTTCTCTCTGAGGAGGAGGAGGAGGAGAGCAGGTTATCCACACCACAGAGCAGAAATGGGAGTGTGAAGGCTGAGTCAGACCCATCAGCTAGTTAATGGCGTGTGGAGAGAAACGGCGCCGTTCGCTTGAGCAAACCAAAGTCAGACACCTGCTTTATCCATCAGACTTGTGGTTCTGTTTCACTCGTCCAAAACTGGCTGCGGTTTGGTCCCATTTTTCCCATTTTTTGGCGTGCACCAGTTCAGACGCGTTCAGTTCAGTTCAGTTTAGTTTTACAGCACTTTTTACATTGGGGCTCATTTACCAATATTTTCTCAAGTTTTTGGTGCTTAGATTTGGTTGTAAGAAACTTAAAACTGTAAATAAATTTGAAGAAAACTGATGTTTTTGCATTAATTTGTTCTTGTCACCATTTGTTAAAAGTGCCATTTTTAAGACCTCTGTTTTACTTAAAACACAATGCAAACCTCAAGTGAATATGTTACAATGTAGAATTTACAATCTAAATTAGTATTTAAGGTTCATTGCTGGTACCAATGCTTCCATGCTTTCACGCTTGCTCCTTTAATTACAGTTTTTGTGTTAGAAACTTTGTTCCAGCTCTAAAACACATGGTCTATAGCAGTGTGGGGTGTTTATGTACTCTTTTTTGATACGTGTACTCGTTTGTAAGTTCTGTCCATTTTTCCATCCGTTTCTTTTCCCCCCACAGAGCTCAGATTTTGGTGCTTTACCACACGGCCGGCGTTCTTCACAAAGCCACCACAAATTTGACGTGATTCGAGGGTTCCATGAGCCTCTTCGCATACCTGTAGTCGTCATAACCAGCATTCGTCTTTTTTGTCCTTTATTTCTGTCGTTTATTTTTCACATAGGAACCCATTCATTTTCTCCTGTGAAGAATACATTGGATTCGGGACTCGAAAGCTTTGTTTTCACACGGTTCTTGTGCCACCTCAGACCACCTCACTGAACACACATCTCAATCTGCGGACAAACAAAGTATAATCGAATTTTATAGCTTAGTTTATCATCGTTATCGTCATCGTCATCATTTTTCTCGATAAAATATCGAGATCGTTTTATCGCCCAGCACTACTCTCTTTAAAGAGGACTATATGTACTGTATATTTAAATTTTGTCAAAATTTGAGCTCCATGTTGGTCTAGGGGGAAAAAAACTGATGAAAAAACGGACAGAACTCATGAACGAGTGCAAGTATCAAAAACATGTATACATGTAGCCCACACCGCTGTAGACAGGAACGAAGCTTCTAGCACAAAAACTGTAGGAGGAGTAGCGGTCAGAATAGATGTGTGGAATAAAATTTGATAATAGTATGTAATTGATCACCACTGTCACATAATAACTTGAACTCTCTCTACATCTTACACACACATTAACATACACGCAATTAACCTTAATTCATGTGAACACAGCTTCATATCATAATAATAATCTCAGGACTCCCGATCTCAAGTCGTCCACCTCCTGCTTAACGAGTGTTTCATTTTCGCCAAATCAATAAACTCATAAGTTTCCCTAAGTTTGCAGACGTGAGCATTAGCATGACCTGTATCTGAGCAAATCTGATCAATACTAAATACTGAGGACGGTAATCCTTCTCCAAAATGTGTCAGCCTCATGCATCAGTATTAAGACGACCTCTTTCTGTCTGGCCGAGTCTGTTAAGAGTGCTGATATTCGGTCTGTAATGAGCT
Source organism: Distichodus sexfasciatus (assembly GCA_032718565.1). Lineage (NCBI taxonomy): Eukaryota > Metazoa > Chordata > Actinopteri > Characiformes > Distichodontidae > Distichodus > Distichodus sexfasciatus. The sequence continues at coordinate 257,909 of JAVGVS010000497.1, read as the reverse complement.
GCCCAGACCCACAGTAACAGAGGGGTGTAACGATTAGGGGTTGGTATTGGCAGGGACCTCACGATATGATACGTGTCATAATGCAGGGGTCACGATATGATTACATCACGATATATTGCGATACTATACATATTGTGATGTATTGCGATATTCTACAGTTCACTGAAAATATAAAAGTCACATTACATTATTAATTCAGCCAAAACAACTTAACTCAGAACTGAATTTTAACTTTATTGTCTTTGCATTTTAACACACTGAACTAGTGGACACCAAAAACGTCAAGATAAAGTGCATAAGACTGAAAATAAGAAATTAAAGTGCTGCTTGTGGTGCATGAGTTTCCCCCTCAGAAATAGTTATTTTTGGAGCTAGAAATCGATATAGTACATCGTGAATGGAAATATCGGGATATATTTATTTATCGATTTTTTAAAAATCAGACCCTCCAGGATTTTACAGTGTCCCCACAAATTCATTACTACCATGCATTTTTTACCAATTACTGCAACTTTTCTGCAATTTTTAATCAAATCACTGTCCCGCAAAATGTTAAGCCATATGTCAGCAAACTCACTTCCTTATTACCTTTAGGTTTAGAAGACACAGGAAAGGTGTGTGATTAAAAACGCCTCACATTAACCTTAAAAAATAGGAGGAGGTCTATTGTCAGTAAAAGAGAAAGAGTTTTTATTTATATCTTTGATTCTTCTCAGGAATAAAAACGATGTTTTAGTGAATTTGTCATTTGATATGGAATGGAAGTGATGTTAAAAGAGCATATTGTTTCATATCATCACTGGTGTTTGAATTGAAATTGTATGGTAGCAGACTTTATGATGTCGAATAAGGACTTAATAAAAAATGACATTGAGAATCTCTAATCGATATAATCTGGCCCATGATGATGAATATTAATAATCTTTAATATCTGACATATCACCCAGCCCTGTGTCAAAATCGTTGTTTGTTGCATCAGTAGAGTATCATATCGTTACTTACTTGTGACTTACGGCCCCGTCATCATGGTTGGTATAATGGGGGGAGTTGGGGAGGTCTGACCCTCCGGTCGTAACCCAGACCCTCGCCCAAAAGAGACAAAAACAACAGCTTTAGGGGTTGAAACATTCAGTATCTTCTAGTTAATGTAAATGACTCCGAGACCCCTTTTCCACTGCTCTAGTTCCCGTGCCGGTTCCCGATTTTGGAACCAGTGCTGCACTTTTCTACAGAAAAAAAATTGGTGCTGGTGCCCTAAAACAAGCTCCGAACCGGCCCCTAAACTTTGCTGGTCTAGCAGCGAGAACCCGTGACATCACGAGAGGTGGGCGGAGTGATAGGTAGCTTAAGAAGAGAAAATGGCTGAGAGCCACAGTCCGGTAACGTGGAGCGTGGAAGAAATGAAAGCTCTTTTAGCAACATGTCCACAGAGATTCTTTGAATACACGCTGAATAAGCTGCCTTTGAAATACATGCTCAAAGTTTGAAGAATAACTTGCAAGCACAAGCTGAGTTCGGCCCTGTTTGTTTCTGTTTAGTCTGCGAAACCTGTGCCGTATTATCATGCGGCTCCCGCTGAGCTCCCGGGTCAGTGTAAATGCGGGCCGCTTCTCGGCTGGTTCACAGTTCAGCACCGGCCGAGCACCAGAACCGGCACCTGGCACCAGCACCAGCACCAGTGTAGTGGAAAAGGCATATGATACTACACATCTCCCTCTTTCTCTCTCTCACTCTTCTTTTTTTCTTTCTTTTCCCTTTCTCTCTCTCACTCTTTCTTTCTCCATTTCTTTCTTTTTTCACTCTTTATTTCTCTCTCTCACACTTTTCTTTTTTTCTTTCTTTTCCCTTGTGCTCTCTTTCATTTTTGTTTCTTTCACCCTTTCTCTCACTCTTTCTTTCTTTCTCCATGTCTTTCTTTTTTCACTCTTTCTTTCTCTCTCTCTTTCTTTCTTGCTTTCTTTCTCTCACTCTTTTTCACACTTTTTTCTCTTTCTTTCTCTCACTCTTTTTAATTCTCCATTTCCTTCTTTTTTCACTTTCTTTCTCTCACTCTTTTTCTTACTTACTCTATTTTTCTCACTCTTTCTTTCTCTCACTTTCTTTTTCACCCCTTTTTTGTCTTTCTCTCTTTTTTCTTGCTCTCTTTCTTTCTCTCACTTCTTTTTCTTTCTCCATTACCTTCTTTTTACTCTTTCTTTCTTTCTTTCTCTCTCTTTCTTTCTCTCACTCTTTTTTCTTACTTCCTCTATTTCTCTCACTCTTTCTTTCCCTCACTTTTTCTTTTTCACACTTTTTTGTGTCTTTCTCTCTCCTTTTTCTTGCTTTCTTTCTTTTTTCACCTTCTTTCTTTCTTCCTCTGTGTCTTTCTTTTTTCTGTTTTTTTTCTCTATTCAGTGTCTCTCTCTCTCTCTCTCTCTCCTCCATTCTCGTCCAGTGACTGGTTGGTTGGTATCGTCCATCATGGTGCTGTTTGATGCGTGTTGGTAAATATAAGTAGCAGCAGAAGTTGTGGGTGTTTGTTCTACGGATGTGAGCTAACATGTAGAAGTTGAATTATTCACCGTCTTTCAGGGGCTGCTTCAGTCAACGTTAGCTAGTTAACTAAGATAGATCGATCGTTCTCATGTTAAATCGGGTGCTCTTTTTGCTGAGCTACAGTCCATCATCATCATTTTACAAGCAGATCAACATGTTTTTATTCTGATTGGTTCATGAATGAATTGGACTCTAACGTGTTAAGTGTTGAGCTGTTATGCGATGTGCGAGTCGTATGTGTAAGTGCAGCTGCTGCTCATCACTTCTTCAGACTTGGCCTCAGCGTTGGAACCCCCGATTAGAGGAGGCAGAATTCACACTTGTTCTGTAATAACTCACCTGATCAAATCACTTCTCACATAAGAGACAGAAACTTCCTCAAAGTTGTACTGTAAAGTTGAAAGGTTTTGAAAGTCATTCGACTGAGAGATGCTGAAGCAGCTAAATGCGCTTTTCTCTCTGCTTTATTTTTAGCGTGGGTCTGAGCGCTTTGGGGTTGAATGTTTTACGAGCATTGCTCCAGATTGTCAAAACGTCTCGTGCCGCCTCTTTTGGTTTTGGCCGTCTCAAAGGAAATTGTCCCTCTGTTGAGAAGAGGAGCCACGTGTTACGGTTGCAGATTTCCACTGCGGTACAAAGCACTGGCTCTATTTGAGACGGACTAGTCTTTTCCAGAGCGGTGTGACATCTGCGTTCCCGCTCAGCTTCTGGCTTTCTCATTAGTTTTGCAAACAGAAGTTGTCCTGAACATAAAGGGAGTTCTAAAATCTTGGTTACAGCACTCGGGTTGTCAATGTGGAAAAAGCTGTATTTTAAAAGTTGTTGGGAAGCTATCATCAGGTATTTGTTTAGTTTTCATTTTTGTCAGTTTCTACATTTTTGTTACTTAAAATTAAGATTTTTATTGTATATTTTGTCACTCAAAATTTATCCCAAATATATAAAGGCCGAGAATTAATGACTAGTGTAAATGATTTTATACTGTATTGTGCAAAATCTTGGGCCACCCATCACTTTGTCTTCTTTTTCTAAAAAAGCCAGACTTCTTTTGTGAAAGTGAGTGTTTATTTGTTGTTGTGAACACAGCACAGCACACAGTGCACCAAAATGAAATGTGACCTCTGCATTTGACCCCTCCATGAAGGAGTAGTGGGCAGCTGGCATGGGCAGCAGTGCTTGGGGACAGTACCTTGCTCATGAGTACCTCAATGATACCATTCAGTCTGTGATTCAAACCAACAACCTTCCGATCACAAGTCAAACACCGAACCATTGCGATATCAACTGCCCCTGTGTTTGCACCTATTGTAATCACTCTACCTATTTTCTTATTTCAAAATTAATCTATTCCAGAAAGCGCTTTGAATTCCAAAAAGTTGGCGTTCCAAATTAATTTTCTCCATAAGGATTAATGTAAATAAAATTAATCTGTTCCCTCCAAAAGACACCAACAATGTGATGGTTCTACACATGGAAGGTTGTTTTATCGGCTGGTTTAAGTACAAAATAAATGATTTAATTGTGACAATTTTCAACAAAAATAATGTTTGAGTGCCAAATTATTGGATTTCGTTGGAAATAGTGGCTTCATGCAGTTTTACAGTTTTTGGTATAAAAACAGTACATACGTGTGAAATGTTAAACCAGGTTCTTGTCATACAAGTTGATTTGAGTCGAGTCGAAGTACAAAATAAATGGTGGAGATCTGACTGTTATAATGGAAAATACTATTTGAGTGTCGAATTGTTCGTCTTTGTTCCAAATATTGTGTTCCGTGCAATTTTGTGATTTCTCATATAACATGACCCAGCGCTAGGTTCGTATTCCAAGATTTTGTTTGTTCTCCAAGTTCCAATTTGGCCAGAAGGGTAGCACTTACTCCGGGCATGTCCAACGTCCGGGGTCAGATTTTTTCTGTCTTAAAATGTATGGCATTATTTTGTGCCAAAATTCTGCTTCGCCCTCGCTCAACTTGCCGCTGTGTTAGAAATGTCAGAGCTATGGCGTTATTTTTGTGCCAAAGTTCTGAACGTGCTCAACGTGTTTATGCACTCAACTCTGCCTGTGCTTGTGCTTGACTCTAACTTCCTCATTTATCAGCATTGGCAGATATAAGCATGAAAAGTATCGGATACCGGCATCGAGCAATAAATCCCATATCGTGCAACTCTAGTAGAAAGTACTCATAGCGATACGAAAGTACAGTAACAAAGCACAAATATTATATATCCATGATTTTTGAGTAACACCCTCAGGGCTGACACACTGTTTTGACCTTCTATTTAAAAGGCTATCAATAATCGTTGAATTAGTAATGACCCAAAATCATGTTTCATGTGTTCCAGCCAAGGTCGTAGAGTTTTAAGGCCTTGTCTAGCAGAAGGAGTAAAAGATGTCCAGTAAGTGTTGATGTCCTTGAGTGGGTGATGCAGCTGACAAACTCATCTCCACGCTCCGAGTTGCAGCACAAAAACCCCAGCACACTGCTGAGTAGTGTGGCATTGTAGACGTCCATGGAGCCCAACTCATCTTCACACATCAGCAGTTTCTTACATAAGCACTGTCATGCATGCCTTCTAAAAGAAATCACATTGTTCTCTTCATTATTTCTTCTCCTTCAAATATAGTAAATTAAAGAAACATTTGAAAAGGTTAGTAATGCAGAAAAAGAAACTCTCATTTCATTGTGAAATCACCTTTTTTCTTATTGAAGTAGATTTAAGTGTTGGATTTTTTGTTTTTTTCTGAACACAGCACACAGTGCACCACAACCTAATGTGACGTCTGCATTTGTCCATGAAGGTGCAGTGGGCAGGTTTTTTGGCAGCACCCAGGGAGCAGTGCTTGGGGAGGGTGCCTTGCTCAGTGGTGCCTTTACCGGTCCGGGATTTGAATCAGTGACCTTCTGATCACGTGGTGAATGCGCTACCCGTTACATTACCAAGTGCCCCACATTTGGTCGTTGTGCACTGTGCTGTGGGTTCACGAATGACAAATAATTACTCACTTAAAAGTGTATCCCACTGTAACCCTCCATTTTTTTAGTTTAACAAAAGTTTGTAGTTACGTATTTTGACCATGATGGGACAACACCCTGTTAATCTTTATTCAGCATCTCCACAGCTAGCTAAACTATAATCTGCAGAAACATCTAGAACAAGCCTTTATCATTTCTACTTTTTATTATTTTCAGCCATATATCCCTCTCTATGTTTTTTGCACATGATTTCCGTTGGAATTGCCTGTCTAGCTATTAGTGCTGGAAACCTATTGTTTTCTTTCAGAATAAAAAAACATTATTATTATTATTTTTTTAATTTACTTATTTTTTTATTACTGTGAAAAAGTCCAACTATAGCCTTATATACTATAACCATATACGTTATAATGAAACCTTTTGGCCTCTTGAACAGGATTGTGTGTCAGACCTCAAAGACCAGGAAATGGCACATGTCCACCTATAGGTGGCACTATTACAAACCAATATACGTTTTAGCTTGCGTGCTTATAGGGGGCGTGGCCTATTACAATGACTTTACATTGCCAAATGTTTCATGTAGTACAGCTTACACTGTACAACTTTGAAACGCTTTGGACTGCTTATGTGGGATGGTCAAAAATGACACATGTCCACCAAGAGGGGGCGCTACAATAGGTTCATTTACGTTTTAGCTCATATCTCCGGAACCATATGGAACGACCGCACTGGTGCTTGGACCCCGTTGATGACTGCTCACAATTGTTATAATAGTTTATTCATCTTCTTCCCAGTCTTGCGCACTAAACTCCTTCCACAGCTTTTGTCCACAGAGACTCTGTTGATGGCTTCAAATTTTAAGCTCATTTTCTAGATTCTGCTCAGTTTCTTGTCAATAACCCTCTTTTAACCCCCTTTTCATTTAAAACAATATATAACAATTCCCCAGAAGTTCCATGTTAAGGAGAACTGTGCTATTACTTTTCTTGTTGTAAGCCTGCTCCTGATGTGAGCTTTAATTCAACAGATCATTGTTTACATAAATATGTTTACATATACACTTATGATCTTATCTTTCATGATGTTTTCCTGCTGGTCTTCCTCGTTAAGGATGGCAGATATGTTTTAATTATCACCAGCTTCTTTGAACTCCTTCGTCTACTTTTGTTTTATTTAACCATGTGCAACTTGAACAGTTTGATCTGCATAAAACATGCAACAAACGATAGAAATGTGCCAAGTTCAAATCTGTGCGGGTCTTGGTGGAATTCTGTGCAAAAGCCACCGTATAATTCAAACCCTGGTTTTTAAGTCTGATGTAATAAAATCTTTAATATATACTGTATATATATAATTAGAGCTCAATATGAAAAGAATACTGAGTGAGTGCAAGTGTACATTTACACACTCTCACACACAGAGACACACACACTGCAAATTCATCCAGAACTTTCTTTTTCAACTTTGTCTAGTAACAGAGTACGAAAGCTGTGATCTGACTGGTCGGCCCTCAGCCAACCGTATCCATCGCTTCCCCCCATAGCAACCAGAGTGAGAAAACTTGTTACATTTGTGAGCTTGTTGTCTTTGCACATTACGGCTCTTTTGTGTTGACCGCAGTGTTAAAAATCACAGGCAGGCTTTGTTTCTTGTGGTTTGGATTTGGATTTCGGGGCTTTCTCGTGTGAGCGGAGCTGTGTGAGCTGTTCACAAGCAGGAGACTCTGTTATATGTGTAATAATGTAATAATAACTTGTGTAATGTGGAGGAGAACTAGTGGAAAAGATAAGGTGTTTTCTGCTACAAATCTACTGTGCAGCTTGAACTATAAGTCGCAGAAAAAACACGTTTGAGAAAACACGTTTGACCACTAGGAGGCACAAAAATGCTACATCAATTTCTGTGTTGTTGTAACAGAGCTTTTATAATTTACATAAAATTGTAGAAAACCATCCAGTTCTTATATGAACACTGTTAGAGGTTAGTTTCTTTATAAACACAACTTATTGAAGCTGGCATAATGAAAAAGAAGCTTCGCTACCAAGTCACAAATATCTGTTCACATCTTTAATCCTGTCATTTCACTTTATTTTATTCTTCCGACATTCTTACTCCTTATGTCTTGATATGATTAATGTAGTTATGTGATTTTACCTTATATCATTTCACTTTATTGTTCTACACACAGACACTGTTGATGATCAGTGCTGATCCTTTTGTGTTGCTTTTTGTGACTTTTGCTTGGACCCCCTCATTAGGACTGAGGACTAATTTCAGCTGAAATGGACCAAAAAGAGAACTGAGTCCCCTTTCAAATGAACTTACAATGTGAATACAGAAAGAACTTGGTTCCTTTTCTGTGAATCCACTTTTCATACCACTTCTAGAGTGCCGAGTTTGGTTTCTTTAAAGAGGACTAGATGTGAAAACACACTAGTAGTTGGTAGTGTAACGGTTCAGGAGTTGGACTTCAAATCCTGGACCGGTAAAGGTACCACTGAGGTATGAGGAAGGTACCATCCCCAAGTACTGCTCCCCCGGCACTGCCGAAAAAAGCTTCTCACTGCTTATTCATGGATGGGTCAAATGCAGAGGTCAACCGTCTGCTGTCTGAGGGTTGGTCTTGACATTAAGCGTTTGGTCTGAGATTATTTAATTATGTATTTTTGTGAGATTGTCCGAGTCATTTAGGTGACCCGTTCCAAACCTCAGCCTCAAATTCTCCCCGTCACAGTCTGAGCTGTTTCTGCCCGGCATTCGAAAAGTGTGATGTAATGGTTTCTGTGGTGACCTTTACCACTTGTGTGTGTGTGTGTGTGCTATCTTAATCCTCCACTTATGGTTTTTCATAATTCTGTACGATGAAGCCCCTTTAGAACGTTGTGGTGTTTTCTCTGCAGTTTGAACCATTTCCCGGATCTCTGACCAGACAGTAGGTGTGTTTTTTTCCTAATGTAGTGGTTTTAAGGGTGGTCTACTGAAAACATATTGTGCTTTTAACAGCTATTTATCAGAGGTTAGTTTCAGTGTTTGACAGCAATGTTTTATAGTTCAAATTGCAAGGTCTTGGTTGTTTTTGTTGAAAATGAGTTAAACAGTAATAGTTGTAGACAAAAATGTCCTGAAATATGTCCATACTTTTGCTAAAATCCAGTATATGGATTTAATGTCATTCGTGAGTTGTCTGTGTATTTATTTAGCTCGAAAAGGCACAACAAGGGTTGGGTTGTGAGCGTTCCTTATCTATATGTTTGCCCACTCACATTTTAATCCTTTATACATTTTACCGTCATACCTTTACATTTACATTTACAGCATTTAGGAGACACTCTTATCCAGAGTGATGTTCAACAGTGCTTTGTAGTCCACAGCTTCTTCAGTCTATAAAGTTAGACTTAACTCAACAATTGTCATCCAACTAAGTTAAAAAGTCAACCAAAAGTCAACTTGGAGTAAATGGAACATTACTAACCTTGGCCTTTTTGTTCTGCAGGTGTGGATGCGTCTCTGCAGGTAGATCACCGAATCCAGGCTTCCTCCCAGGTGGGAAATCCAGTTACCAAACACAGCAAGCCCAGAGCTGCAAACTCCCGGGATGAGAGATTCCGGTCAGGTAAAGTCGGCCTCAGTATTTAAGATTAAAGTTGCTTTAAATGCCATATTAACAGTTATACAAGTACAACATGCAGTAAAATGTGCCTTGCATTGGACATGAATGCAGTGAGGTTTCCAAATAAATGATACATTTGAAAAGTCTAAAAACTAGGTATATGTATATATAAAGCCGGTACTCCTTTTATGCTTGGATGCTGTAGGCGTGTTGGCTTAAAGCGATGAAGCAGCGCCCACTACTACAGAGCCTCTACCCTTCGACTGTAAAACACATGCACATGCACTGTTAAAAATGATCACTCTGAAGTCGTGCATGTAAAACTATGTCAGGATAGTGGCAGTATAGTGAGCACACTCTGGGCTAATGCAGAATACAACATGGGTAAAGACGGGAAAATATTTAAGTGGGAGGACAGCGGGCGAAAGGCTAAAATGACAGGAAGGCTGTAAAAACCAGAGAGTTGATAGTTTACTAACTTACATTTTACCCTGCATTACACTAGCGCTATAATTTACATCTGAGCTAACTCATACGGATTAGCTGCGTGTTCTCGTGCATTCACTAATCATGTGGTGTTCTAACAGGTTAAACAAGCACATGTCATAGCTAAACTTACACTTGGTGGTTCAACTGCAGCCGCCGGCCGTGAGGGAATGGAGATATTAGCAACCGCTTCAGATTCAGCATATGATGGTCTCTCTTAGTGAACTTGTCCAGACTAGCAGCTAGGCTACTGATGCTATGCAGGTGGGCAGGGCCAGAGCAGTAGATCAGGGCTAATGCTAAACATAACCTCTACATGTAAACAGGCTCCGCTTCAGTCCCACCCTACTGAGACCTACCGTGGAAAACTGTTAAACTGCATAACTGCACAACATCCTAAAACTGACTTCAGGGGTTTCACACATCTTTTCACACACACTTTTCTGACACATCTCACATGTTACCAAACCAAGGACAGTTTTCACCTTCCTGGGTCTTTAACAGGTTTTAACTGGAATTTCTATTAATGTGCTGTATTTTTGAATGTGGTTTTCCTTAATAGAGAATTCAGAAAAGAATGTTTAAAAAGGTGTTTGAAATGAAGTTTTGGGCCTAATTCACCTACACTTACAGTACATATATATACATACATATATATATATATTATATATATATAACTATATATATATATATATATATATATATATATATAATATATATATATATATATATATATATATATATATACACACACATAATATATACATATATATATGTGCTCTTTAGCAGTTCTGTTCTTATCTGGAAAGAAATCTTAAACAAGAAATCATTAGTGAATGTCGGAATCTTGGAGAAAGCTGTGCAAGTTGGTTTTAAGGACATGTTTCTTCTTAATTATAATTGTAATAAGGGTTTATAATAATTTAATGAATATATAATTAATTTAAGGTAATTAAAGTGAGGTACCTTAATTTAATTAAGAGAAGTAATTTAGTTATGTAGGTAAGTAACAATAGATGATGGTCTGAAAATGATGTACTGATGTGTGTGTCTTTACGCAGACCTGCACACAGAAGCAGTACAAGCAGCCTTGGCAAAGTATAAAGAGAGGAAGATGCCAATGCCGTCAAAGAGACGCTCTGTTCTAGTGCAGTCGTCGGTGGAGGCCTGCACACCGCCCGGTAAGAGCCACTTGCCCCCACTGCTTTCAAGGTGTAAAGCGGCTGGAAAAAGTCAATATCACAACGTCTGCTACAATACGATTTCTATTCAGTTAGTGATCGATATGAGATCATATGCTGATTCAACACCACTTCCATTCATATCACAAAAAGCTAATTAATATAAGTGCATCAAACATATATTTTAACACACACTTTTAAGAATGTTTTGAATATACTACATGTCTAAAAATTAGACAATACCACAATACAGCGAAATCATGATATTTTGGATTAGTTATTATTAAAGTTATTATACCGTCAAAATGTCATGCTGGCACGTGCCTACTGCAGTGTAAAACCTTTTTGCACTTTTATATACAGTCCCTGTGCGTCCTTAACCAACTTTTTGTAATTGATTGCTTCCCTCCAGCTGAACTGAATTCACATCTTTGCCTTAATTAAAACACCTCAACTGCACATTCGGAGTCTCACCCATAAATTTTATTGACTGAGAACAAATTAATTCCTAAAAGAATATCAGTATCTTTCTTTATAATGGTGAGTGAGTGACAAAAGATATGGACAGAAGGTCAGCACATTCTGAGTCTGACCGATAAATTGGATCAGTGTGCCCGATATGTTCAGTGCAATTTTCCTATGCTGCTGTACTTAACCATTTAGCTGCTGTTTTGGACACAGTTTGTAGTTTAGTTCAAATTACTTTGTAGTTTCAGTATTCACTTTTCACATGGAAAAAAATCCCTCCCGTTCAGTTCGGGGCATGTGTGTATCGTTCGGTTCAAAAAAACCTTTCACCAGTTACCTAGTGAAGGGACAGAGTGCAGCAGTCAGGTCAGTCACAAAAACGGAGGGTTAGACTTAAATACAATAAACGCCAAATTTTAAAAATAATCAATTTACCGACAAAATTATCTCTATTCAAAGTTTGATAATAAATTTTATACAAAACACGATATCTGCCATGTTTTCTTCACTTTTTTCCCCAAACCACAACAAACACAGGAATTCTGTGCTCCAATATAAGTGGTGATGTCCAGGTTTGTGGTTTATCATATGTATAGATAACTTTTCCTTGTTTATGGTTATATTTTTGCTCATTTTCATACAGTAAATTAGCTTTTACTGCTAATTGTATTGCTAAATGTTTTATTTGGAAAAACATGTCATGGATATGTAGCATTTTGGAAAAAAAATAACTGTTTAATAATTTTTTTTAAAAAATCTATATATGGATTTGATTTTAAAAAAATGTTTTTGAAACAGAAAATATTGGTTTTCATGTAACCATTGGTATTTTATAGTATTAACTCTCATTTTAAACTACCTCCTTTATATTGTCTCCTTTGTTGCTATAGCAGTGCCAATTTCCTGCCAATAAAGGTTTATCTTATCTTAATATTATTTACCAACAGGAGCTAATTCCTTAAAAAATCTGTATCTTTGTAACGCACCACTAATGTCAAAAAATGGACAGAAAGCAGGATCTTCTACCATGTCATGAGTGTTAACAAGATTCAGGATTGCTGTATTTTCATACATATACAAAGTGTGATGAGAACTTTATACATGGCCACGGTGCAACATATAGTAACACTGAACATTATATTCAGGGCAGCGGGTAGTGTAATGGTTAGGGAGTTAGCCACATGAACGGACTGTCGCCAGTTCAAGTCCCAGCCTGGTAAAGGTACCACTGAAGTACTCATGAGCTGCGCTGTGCTGTGTTCACAACGTGTTAGCTGCTGTTAGTTGCCGTGTTAGGGCTGCTGGTGATCCCGGCGTCACGGTAACAAGAAGTGTAGCAAACTAACTAAAGATCTGCATTGAACTTGCACTATTTGACCAACAGAAAACCCTCAAAAGGAAACTTGGGTGCAGTAAGAGTGCAGATCGGAGCAGGACCTTCGTAGCCAGTTCACTTGTGAGTGAAAACAAAAATGTTATGGCCTTGACGTTGACCTCTCATACAGCAGAGTTGGCATTTTGATATTGTTACGCCTGCATGAAAATTCATGAAGTGCTTTATGAATAATCACCTCTTTCTTTTCTATGAGAATTCTCTCCGTTGCTGTTTTCCAGCCCACGCGACTTACGCAGTGCAGCTACACATTCCTCCTCTGCCTCTCTGACCCTGAGAGCTGACTGATTTGCTTTGCACAGATTTCGTCGTTCACCGAGAACTAAATTATCATAAACAGTATGAGGTCAGAGTATATGTAGAGATTAAAGGAACGGTTCGAGGGAAAAAAAATCCATGCAGATTTCAGTCTAACCCTCCAATGGAGGTTGAGGATTTATAACTATAGACCCGAGATTTGACGGTAGATATTTTGTATAATTAACTGGATGTGCGTATAATTCTTAGGTTAGATCTGATGAAATAGACTTTTGGTGGAAAATTTCTAGAAGTTTTGTTGTGACTCATGCAGGTGAGGCTGTGTTCTTCAAGCTAGCACTTAAATCCTCAAATTGGTTTGTTGAAAACGCATCCCACCCATCCTTCTATCTACCCCTCCATTCATCCATCTGTCCTTTCACCCATCCATCTATTCATGTACTCATTCATTTTCATCCCAACAGCATTCCTATCCATCCATTTATCCACTCAGTCCATCAGTCTATTCATGCATCCACCCAGCCGTACATCCATCCATCCATCTATTCATTTGTTCAACCCACTCATCCATTGATCTGTCCATCCACTCACCCACTTGCCTATCCATCTATCCACCCATCTATCCATCCACTTATCCATTAATCCACTAAACCATCCATATACTCACCTGTTCGTCTATCCACTCACTCATCCATCTATCTATCCTCTTATTCATCCATTCCTCACACCAGCCCACACATTTAGTCTTCCATTCATCATTCCACTCTTCCATTCAACTGTCCATTCACCCACCCATCCGTACAACCATCCTTTTATCCAAACCCATCCATCCATCCATCGATCACACCCACCCACTTCCTAACCATCTATCCATCCATTCATCCAGTCATCATCATTCCATGCATTCACCTATCCATTCATATACCCACCCATCCTCCATCCTCCCATCCATCTGCTCCCCTCTTCATCTATCCACTCACCCATCAATCTGTCTATCATCTCATCCATCCAATCCTCACACCATCCCACCAATGTAGTCATCCATTCATCCATTTGTCTTCCCCCCGCCAAATCCCATCCATTCATCCATCCATCCATCCATCCATCCATCCCTCCAACCACCAAACCACCCACCCATCCATCTGTCCATTCACCCACCCACCCAATTCCATCCGTCCAACCACCAATCCACCCGCCTATCCGTCCATCCACCCACCCATCCATCCATCCATCCATCCATCTCCATCCACCCATCCATCCATCCACCCATCCATCCATCCATCCACCCATCCATCCATCCATCCATCCATCCATCTATCCATCCATCCATCCATCCATCCATCCATCCATTTTTCCCTCGACCAAGCCATCCATCCATCCATCCATCCACCCAACAACCCTCCCGTCCATTTGTCTATCCACCAAAATCCATCAATCCATCTGCACGTTCCTCCACTCACTCACCCAAGCAAGGTTCAAGGTTCTTTATTGTCATCAGTCGCTTTATACATGTACAAAGTGTGATGAGACAGCGTTTCCCCATGGCCCCGGTGCAACATATAGTAACACTGAACATTACACTCAACAGGACAAAAGGTGCAACAAGCAACACAGTAAATACAGTACAAACGCAATAAATACAGTACAAAAGTGACATTTAGTGAAGAGACGGAATGTAAACGTATTGTTTAGTGTGTTTTTAAGGCACATTGGCAGCTTCAGCAACTAAGCAGCTTATATCAGTGCGAAGTGCGAGAGCATCACAACACAAAACAATCACAATAAATAGACAGAAACAGCTATTCGTGTGTCCATTTATCCTTCTACCCACCCACATATCCATTCATCCATCCACTCTATCACTCACAAACACACTCACCCACTCATCTATTCACCCAGTCTTTTCATCCACCCAATTCACCCTCCACCCAGGCACTCACTCATCCTTTCACCCGTCTATACGGTTTAAAAATACTACTGTATAAATAGTTGGTATTTGGCATTCTTAAAAATTCATTTATATATATATATATATTCATGTGATAAACATGATTTGGTCTTTATGTCTTGCTGTATTTGAGCCCTGTACCTGTGTAATCCATATTTATGTAATAACTTGCCATATCTGATGACGTGTGCTCGGAGTGCTGCCGACGTCAGGGATTTGTAATTCACATTGGCCCTGTGGCCTGAACTCCATCTGATCCGTTTCTAATGATCTGGAGTGTGTAAAGCTGGGAGTGTGAGTGTGTTCCGGGGATAATGGCGTCCAGTGAGGGGTTAACAGGATTAGGGATTTGGGGGAAGGGGCAGGAGGACGAGGGTGACCCCCAAATTCACCTCGCTCATTCAGCAAGCCTTTAGGGAATTAGCTCATGGTCCGACACCTCCATTGTGCTGTGAAATGTGATACACACTCTCTCTCTTACTCATTCATTCTCTCTCACACACACACACACACACACACACAAAACAGTCTGATTACCCCGTCTGGCCTCCAGCCACACACACACACACACATACAGAAACACACCCCGTTTTGGTTTTATATGCTCAGACAGAAGCTTCAAATCATGTTCACATTTGTTGAATAATATTTACATTAAGATTTTCACAAATTAACAATCAATTCAAATCATCAAATTAACAATAATCATATTAATACATTATAACAGCATAAACTATTTTTCCTTCTCAGGTCAGATTCTCTCTGATCACTCTTGGTGTTTATTGACTGCTTTTTTACGCTAAATTCAATCATCAGCATTGTTGTCATTGTCTGTATTCTCAATTAAGGCCCTGAATTTTTTAGATATTTATTTACTAATATTTTGAATACGTCATATTACAGTCTACCAGTAGAAGACTTGACAAGGTTGTCCACTGCTCCTCCATGGATGGGTCAAATGCAGAGATCATAAAATATTTTGATGAGGTGCTGTGTTCACAACAACAAAAACACTTACATTTCTTTTGTCTATTGGGAAATTTTCAGGTTAATTTGTTTTGGGTTTTTTGCTAGAAATGGATGAATGAGATTGTGGGTATATGAATGAGTGAGTGGATAGACAAATAGATGAGAGGACGAATGGAGGGATGGGTAGATGGATGGTTGGATGGATGATTGAGTGGACGGACGGGTGTGTGGAAGAATAGATGGATGGATAGATTTGAGCTGATGGATAGACAAATGGATGGAAGGGTTGTTGGGTGGAGAGGTGAGTGGGTGGAAAGGTGTGTAGATGGATGAGTGTGTGGATGAATGACTAAATGGATGGGTTTGTGTGAGCAATGGGTGAGTGAAACGACTGATTGATGGGGAGACGAATAGTGTGGGTGGATGGGTTGGAAGAATGGATGGATGCATAGACAGATGGGAGGATGGACGGTAGGGTGGAATGGTGGATGGATGGGTTGGTGGAAGAATGGATGAGTGGATGGATGGACGGATGGGTGGCTGTGTGGATGGATGTGTGGGTTGAAGAATGGATGGATGGATGGACAGGTGAGAGGATGGATGGTAGGGTGGAATGATGGACGGACGGATGGATGGATGGATTTGGATGGGCGGATAGACAAATGAAATGGAGGGTTGTTGGGTGGGCAGGTGAAAGAATGGATAAATGGGTGGATGGATGAGTGGATTGATGGAAGGACGACTAAATAAATGGGTTGGTGTGAGGAATGGATGGATGAGATGATAGATAGATGGATTAATGGGTGAACAGATAGACGACTAGGTGAGGCAATATGTACCTCGATGCAACAGATCGCACATGCAGCACGTCCCGGACTGGTAACGGTACCACTAAGGTACTCATCAGCAAGACTTCATTTATATTATTTATTTCATATTGATGCTGTTATTTTTACAGATAATACACACTCTTATGTGCTCGGAGACACAGGGGTTTGCTTTATAAATGATAAATGGATGCTGTGATTTTTCACCTGTCTATGATGTGTGTGTGTGAGAACGGGAGCTTATCCTCCAGCTCCAGACTGATGAAGCTCAGAGACGTTTTTGATCCTTTATATAAGGTATTGATCCGGGCGGCGGAAAGGTGGTGTTCAGGAAGGATGAATTATTCCTCCACTCTTACAACCATCTCTCACTTTCTTCTCACGTTTGACTTGTTGACTTTTATGAGTGTTCATAATTATGGTTTGAGTGAATGAGTTTATGTGACATACAGGAAATTGATGTATTAACACTTGCTAAATTGATAAAGCAATATATTGTGGTTCTATCCAGTAATATACATCTTATAGATAATTCAGATTTAACATTTATGTAGAATATGAAGTTCTAAGTGAAACATCAAACAGGGATTTCTTACGGAGAGCAGTACCATCCTAAAACTAGGGTTAACAGTAGGGAAATGAAATAGTTAGTACATACATCCCATTTTTACTTGAAAATTTAAGGCAGCAGTCAAACGTAAATTTTTAAGCTGAACCAGGCAGAATTTTTTACAGTGTAGAGCCATACGTTTACTCATGCTGTCTCTCCCGTCTCCCACAGACACCTCCTCAGCATCAGAGGATGAGGGGTCGCTACGGCGACAGGGCAGGATGGCGTCCTCGTCTCCGTACCAACCGCATCCCAACGTGGAGCACTGGTTCAACAGAGTGATTCAGGGCTCGTCCACTTCGTCCTCGGCCTCGTCCACTTCCTCCCATCCCGGGAGCCGAGCGCTTCACAGCGCCACCTCCGCCTCAGCGGCCACCGTCCTAGCTGACCTCATGGCTCACACGCAGCTCGGTCAGTACCTTACACCGCTGACACAAAGAGAATTTCATCCAAAATCAGACCCACAGCTCAATTTCCAGTTCACATAGTTTGACAAATAGCTAAATTAATTTAATCTTAATCTACTGGCTCATTTTCCTGTAATATGAATTAATTACTGGTGTGTCTGGACTTAAGAATACTGTATGAGTAATTTAAATTTTCAGTCTCACTATACTTCTGGATAATACACATCCCCACACATACTGTACATATTAGAGATAGCGCCGGTCCGATACGTGGATTAGATATCAGTCCGATAACAACTAAAATAGCTGGCTCGGGTGTCGGTGGCATTGGGCCGGTCTATGGAGCCGTTCTGTAAATGATCGCACATAAAATTCGTTATGCATGGAAAGTGTCACTCAGACCCTCCAGGATTTCGCGATGTTGCAATTGCAACTATTAACGCAAATTCATTTGGTCCCCGCAAAATAATTGCTACCATGCAATTTTTGACCAATCATTGTCGTTTCCCGCAAAACATTGAGCCATACGTTAGCAAACTTACTTCCTTGTTACATTTAGAAGGCACAGGAAACGTGTGATAAAAATGCCTCACATTTACCTTCAAAAATAACTAAATGATTAATGGTTAATTTGTGGTTTTGTTCCATCATTTTAATGCGTTGTTAAAAATCATTATAAAGGGGGACAAAATCTTTAACTTGCTCCCACAACTTTATTGCAACCAAACGCCTAAAAACACTGCAACTTTTATCACAATTTGTTTAGAAAAATTTATTTAAAAATATTTAGTTAGGAAAACTATTTAAGTCAAGTATTTCCTTAGACATAACAGAATAATCTCAGTCTCTCCTCACAGAGAATTATACAACTTATTCATTAAAAACTGCTATCGGATCGGTACTCGGGATCGGCCAGTGCTCAAAGCCCAAGTATCGTCATCGGTATCGGAACTGAAAAAGTTATATCAGTGCATCCCTAGTTAGAGAAGGTCAAATTTTATTGTTTCCAGAACTGGGAGAAAGAGCCTCAGT
This sequence comes from Distichodus sexfasciatus, assembly GCA_032718565.1. Classification (NCBI taxonomy): domain Eukaryota; kingdom Metazoa; phylum Chordata; class Actinopteri; order Characiformes; family Distichodontidae; genus Distichodus; species Distichodus sexfasciatus. Next base: position 239,208 of record JAVGVS010000497.1, on the reverse strand, counting down.
CATGTAGTCAGACAATTTAAAAATATTATTTTCTGTTTTCTTGCAAACGTAGCAGCACATGCTCAGTTTTAGTCTTCCAAATGCTCAAATGTGTCTCCTGCTGGTAGCGACTTACGATATTTTCAAGTTACGATGAGGTCATTGAAGCGCATCTCCATTGTAAGTCTGGGACGACCTGTATACAAGTTTACAGAGTGATCACACGACGTGTCGCCAGTTTCTACAGAGTACAAAGAAAGGACATGGAATGTACATACACTGCCCTCCAAAAGTTTGGAAACGCCCTAGAGAAGTGGGGTTTTGGACAGTATTGCCATGAATCCTTTTTTAATTTGTGATAATGTTGCACTGATAAGGGACAACACAAACTACCAAAACATATTTTATTACATAAACAGTTAATTTAACAGTTTATACATAGAAAATACTTACATTTTGGATTCATCAAAATATCCACCATTAGCAGCTGTTACAGCTCTGCATAATCTGGGCAACTGAGCAGTCAGTTTATTCAAACATTGACTTGATATATTATTCCAAGCCGCCTGAAGGATTGCCCAAAGATGATTCACACTGGTTGGACACTTCTTACGGGCATCACGGTCCAGTTCCTCCCATAGTAGCTCAATTGGGTTGAGGTACATTATTATGTAATTAAAATAAAAATTCTTATTGCTGGTATCCAAAGATAATGGCAAGTTACTTTAATGTATTTGCACCAAAAAATTATGAGGATTTATGCTGATATCATCCAAACCCCCACTTTGCCAGGGGCGTTTCCAAACTTTTGGAGGGAAGTGTATATAAATAAATTATAAAATATAAACTCTAAACTGGACATAGTAAAATATAATGTAATGTAAAAAGTTGATTTTGAAGATCTTGTCTGGCCTTCTTTGTATCAGCAGTAGTGAACTTAACATGGTTGCTTTGTGGGGCAGTTGGTGGTGTAACGGTAGGGTGTTCGCCCCATGATCAGAAGGTCGCTGGTTCGAATCCAGAGCCAGTAAAGTTACCACTGAGGTACTCATGAGCAAGGTACCGTCCCCAAGCACTGCTCCCCGGACGCTTGTTAGCTGCCCACTGCTCCTTCACGGATGGGTTAAATGCAGAGGTCACATTTGGTTGTGGTGCACTGTGTGCTTTGCTGTGGTGTGTTCACAATGACAAATAATCACTCACAGTGTCTCTTTGCTGGTTGAAGTGTGTGTGTGTTCATGTGAGAGTGTGTGTATGTGAAGATTTTTGCACGGTGCCGTCTCTAAAAATCAAAATCAAAAATCATTTTAAGAGCAGCAGTCATTATACAGTATAGATGCCCCCATATGCACAATGCATGCCTTATGTTTTTCATTTGGATTTTTATTTATATTATTATTTTTTCTTTTGCAAAAAATTTCATTCCGTCCATTTTTTTATTTGACCTTTGACCCCTCCCAAAACCTCTGACCGCCCTCCCATCCAGATAACCACTGCGCCCCGCCGGACGTGACCGGCCTGTCAGAGCACTCGCTGCATGCCGAGCGTTCGCAGGTGGCATCAGTGAGACGTCTCCGCCCCGGACACACACACACCTCCACCGGCGCCATGGAAACCGCAGATGGTGAGTTCCAGCATCACACCAGGTCGCTATGGCAACAGCCATTCACCCCTCCATTGACCATCCAATGAGCCCACTCCCCCCATGATCCTGTAACACATCACGGCCAATCGGATCGCGGCGAGGAAACCTTTCACTTCCTGTCGGCAACAGAGCATCATTTAAAATACCACGTACGCACACACACACATACTCAAACACACACTCACAAACTCGTTGCTTTGGCTGACATTGCATCAACACGATTCTACTTGCTTCAAGTGGTCTGATCGTGTGTGATGATATTAGATCACTGACATCTCATTTTGTTTTCAGTTTTACTCGTTGTTTGGCTTTTTTTACATTGTACTTTAATAGTCCCCCTAATTGGCTAGTGAGGATAAAACATACAATACAAAATATATAAGAGAAAATACAATACACAATACAAAATATTCAAGACAACATACAATACAAAATATACAACATAATATACAATACAAAATATACAACATAATATACAACATAATATACAATACAAAATATACAAGAGAAAATACAAGACAATACACAATACAAAATATTCAAGACAACATACAATACAATACAAAATATTCAAGACAACATACAATACAATACAAAATATTCAAGACAACATACAATACAAAATATACAACATAATATACAATACAATACAAAATATTCAAGACAACATACAATACAAAATATACAACATAATATACAATACTAAATATACAAAAGAAAATACAATACAATACACAATACAAAATATTCAAGACAACATACAATACAAAATATACAACATAATATACAATACTAAATATACAAGAGAAAATACAAGACAATACACAATACAAAATTTTCAAGACAATATCTAATACAAAATATATAAGAGAAAATACAATACAAAACACAATACAAAATATTCAAGACAATACACAATACAAAATATTCAAGATAATATACAATACAAAATATACAAAGAATATACAACACAATATATAATACACAATATACGACACAATATATAATACAAAATATAGAAGACAATATACAGTCAATGTGCAGGTTATGCAGGATATCCAGTGAGATTATGAAATACAAAATGAAGAGATTATGGCCAGTGCTGGAACTGATCCGCCGTTTATGAACTGTTGCAAAAAGTATATTTTAGCTGCATCGTTAAGGTGTGGTGGGCAGTGTAATGATCACTTTGTTGCAAATTTAATACTGAATGCAACAGTGAATGACTTTTGAAAAGCAGTCACACGTGAAATTTAAGTTGTTTTTTTTTGCAGTTGCAACATTTCCAAAATACCGCCCTTCCACAAGATCACCACAGGTGTTTATATATAAAAAGTGCATGTGTGGAATCAGGTGAGGTTTTTCTAGGTGATGCTCACCTGTCCCGGACGCCACTCTTCTACTGTGCAGAATCATAATCGAGGCTTAAAAATCACAAGATGCCATGATGTGGTTGTGTTCACCCACCCTCTCTTTCCTTCAGGCTGTGATGGGGGAGATGGCGGAGCTGCAGAGGGTATTTATTTAACTTTTATAAATCCTCCTCCTCTCCCTCCAGTCTTCATGTTCCTGCGTCTCCTTCACTGTTTTACCCCAGTGTAGATAAGTGGCTCTTAATCCCAGTCCTGCCCTGCAAAAATAAAAAGACATTGGGCCTCATGTGTGCTCCTGAGAAAGCTCTACTAAATTCAATTTATCTCCTATATAGTGACTCAGTGCCTAGTCAGCAAGCGTGTTTGGTCAGATCAGTGTTTATATCAGTGTTTAGAAGTCTAAAGTCGTCTTGAGGGCTTGAGTAGATGGCAAATGGACTGCTTTTCAGATTCTTGAAGACATTTCACCTCTCATCCGAAGAGATAACACAAGATGTGTCTATCACATCAGGATCTTAAGTTACACATGCAGGAGCCGAAATAACTACCTTATCTCAACAAAAATACTATACGTGAGAAAAGTTTGACTTACTGTGTGATGTTTGAAAAATGTATTTCTTGCAACAATATTACAAAATTGTCTTTTCACATTATCAAAGTTTGGACACCTCTGGTTTAGATTCATAAACATTAGGGCTTTTGTCAAAATTGTGTAGCATAAACTAAATTTTAGCTAGTTTTTCTTCCCTCCAACTTCCAACCAGGACGAAACCTGCTTAGCTTCTAGTGGATTAAAACGTCTGACCTGCAGCTTGTGTGAATGCTGGCAAGTCAACTCACTTCCTGATGCACGTCAGCTGTGTTAGAGCAGGTAAAATCGTTTCCAGGACTGGGAGAGAGAGCCAAGGTCTGGACATGTCTGACAATCTGTGTGTGACAATCCCTGTGTGTGTGTGTGTGTGTGTTCGTGTTGCGCATGTTGCACACATCACGCTTTCATGGTCCACGAAAATGTGGAAGTACAGAGAAAATACAGAGAAATAACTCACTATATTATAATATACATAATATACTGACTACATAGTTAATGCTATCTATCTATCTATCTATCTATCTATCTATCTATCTATCTATCTATCTATCTATCTATCTATCTATCTATACAGTAGGTCAGTTTATCTGTCTGTCTATCTATTGATCTATCTGTCGATCTATCTATCAATGTCAGTTTGTCTGTCTGTCTGTCTGTCTATCTATCTATACAGTATGTCAGTTTATCCGTCTGTCTGTCTGTCTGTCTATCTATCTATCTATCTATCTATCTATCTATCTATCTATCTATCTATCTGTCTATCTGTCTATCTGTCTGTCTTGCTTTCTCTTTCTCTATCTATCTCTCTCTCTCTCTCTCTCTCTCTCTCACTCCGTCTGTCTCTCTATCTGTCTGTCCATCTGTCGACAGACCGAGCGCACAAATGAACGAACACTGTCTAGACCAAAACTCGTTACACATTAAGGTTTGAAAAAGATTTTTAAAAGCCTCACTATACACTGAGTATCTTTATCATTTTTTGTAATAGAACTTCCTGTGTTGTTCTGAACCAAAATGTTAAAAGAGACAAGGGTGGAAATCCAGGCCAAACAGAGGTTTGAAATGAACTATTATTGACTTTTATGACTTTTTATTTCATAATACAATTGCACTTTACTGTGATATGGAGTTAAAAAGTCTGAATTACACCAAAATGTAAAAGTTTGCTCTTTGTCTGACTTAATTAGATCATTAGTTTGATTTTGAATTTGAGTTTTTAAGCTATAAAATATAGTAACATCGTCATGCAGTACAACTAACATTAATCTTGTACTCTATATACTATATAATATATTTAATTTTGTTTTGTATTGTTGTGGCTGCATATTAATTTACTTTTATTGTAATACATTAGTCTAACAATCTTATTTAAAAAATAGTCATTCTACCATGTAAAGCAGGTCTAGCTGAAATATTTAAAAGCATGGTATACAGTTAATGTTATTATTTGTAGTAGAATAATGAAAGTGTGTATGTGAGTCGGGCAGCATGGTGGCGGTTAGCGCTGCCGCCTCACAACGAGAAGGTCCTGGGTTCGAACCCCGGGGTCGGCCGTAGGGCCTTTCTGTATGGAGTTTGCATGCTCTCCCCGTGGTTGCCTGGGTTTCCTCCGGGTGCTGCAGTTTCCTCCCACAGTCCAAAGGCATGCACTGTAGGTTAATTGGCGAATCTAAATTGGCCCCATAAGGTGTGAATGTGTGTGTGACTGTGTGAGTGTGTGTTGGTCCCCGTCTTGCACTGGTAAGTTCCCGGGATAGGCCCCGCTCCCCCCGCGACCCTGATTGGGATTCAGCGGTTCGGAAAATTGAGTCTGAATGGAGAGCTGATTGTGTGTGTCTGTGTGTGTGTCTGTGTGTGTGTCTGTGTGTGTGTGTGTGTGTGTGTGTGTGTGTGTGTGTGTGTGCAGAGGTGGGCAAAGTAGCTAACTTCATTACGTAAGTGAAAGTACAGATACCACTTGTCAAATGTTACTCCAATACAAGTGAAAGTCGTACAGTCAAATTTTTACTTAAGTTACAGTACTGAAGTAATTGTTTTATAATACTAATACTTAAGTATTAAAAGTACATCATCTTTCACGTCATTGTTGCATTATTGCCACAACACTTACATTACCTAATGTTGACTAGCTTGTAAAAGCTGTAGAATAAGGAACTGGTAGAATGTTACAGAATGAAACTTAAACTGATAAAGTTAAAAAAAAAAACAGTCATTATTTTATTTTATTAATTTATTGTAAGACTACACACCTGACAAACAGCATGGTAGTGTTCTGACCCAGCTCTAGCAGTGTGTTTACACATGTGTATGTTAATCAGGAGGACAGTGCAGTAGCTGTAAATGCAGCTCACAACATCAGATCAACATTCCAACCTGCTTAAAACCCAGCTCTACACCTCTAGCTTCATGACCTTCCAACAGCAGCAATGTTTTAATCAAGACAGAAAACAGCAGAACTGTCTGAACCTGATTTTATAGTTCCAGTCTACAGGCGTGATCTAACTCTACTGATTACTGATAGACTGTCACCTGACAAACAACCAACCACCTTTTAGAAAAGAGGGAATAACATCCACTTTATCATCAGACTAGAAAGTAACGAGAACCTTGATAGAAATGTAATGAAGTAAAAAGTACAGTATTTGTCTGTAAAATGTAGTGAAGTGGAAGTCATAAGTTTCCAAATAAAATACTACTCAAGTGAAGTACAGATACTCAGAAACTCTGCTTAAGTACAGTACTCAAGTAAATGTACTTAGTTACTGTCCGTGTGTGTGTGCATGTGTGTGTGCGTGTGTGTGTGTGTGTGTGACAGTTTGCAGTAATGTTTTATTTCCTCTGACTCTGTGATACTGTATATCTGAAAAAATCTATAACAGAGCCAATGTGGAACAGTGGGAATTAATTGTAATATTTATGATGATAATTCTGCTTCAGCCCATGTGTTCTAAAACTTATTTGAACCATTGTAGTGATCTCTAATAGTATAAATATTAATAAATACCACTGGTTGATGCCAGTTTCATATATTATAGACAGTATAAAATTATATATTATTATGTAGTGTACTACAGTAGTGTAGTAAAAATGAGTATCTATATACAATTATTTGACTATTAGTTCTCATTTTTAGTGACATGTATTGATATTGCAGGACTACTAATGTAGTTACTGCCGCTAATATACTTCTGTATTAATATAATATAATATATTTATAGTAGTATTACAGGAATAACAATACCATTTTTACTATTATACAGTATATTAAGATACTGCTCTAGTAGTATAGTATATAAATTAATATAATTTTGCTAGTGTAATAGCATGCTGACCTTGCCTCTTCATATAAAGGGAAGCTGCTGGTCTTGTTAGCAACTGGTTGCCGGGCGAAAGCCTAAGCTCCTCCAATCAGAGCCTTTGAAAGCAGGCAAGGGGCGGGGCCAGTTGCCAAGGGACTCTTAAAGTGACTGTGGCTCTTTATGATTGGCTGGACGAGGTCGTGTGAAGCTTTCTTTAATTACAACTTCTCAATGAAATGTCTTTTTTATTTGTCTCTTCCATTCATATATTTCTATTTCTATTATTATATTTCTATTACTATAGAAAATTACTATATTAGTATTTCTATTATTTCTACTATGTATTTTACAGTATATATACATTTTTAGGCCCACATTTAAATCTTTTCCATCATTCATCTTTCTCTCTGTCTCTCACCCGAAGATACCCACTTGTATATGAAATAAGATGATGTCAGATATATGTATATATATATAATGTAATGTATATATATCTGTGTGTTTTATAAAATTTCTGTTCTGCTGTTGTTGCAGATCTCTTAAAACATTTTAAAGCCCACATATGAATGTTCAAGATTCGAGATTCTTTTCTTTATTCTTTATGTAATGTGAATGTGAAATCTACCCATGTAGTGAATATTTTAACGCGAAATACAATTTGCAAAAATGTGATGATTATAATGCATATATTAAATGTGTAGCTGCAATACTTTGTGAAATGACAACCACAACGACTTTTTAACAATTTGTAACAATTAGAGATGGCACCGATCATATGTGGATGGGATATCGCTCCAATAACGACTCAATTAGACCGATCTATGGATCCGATCTGTAAATCGTAGGTTCTTACTATGTTTGTGTATGCGGCACGCACAATTGGTTATGCATGTGAAATCACAAATCGCACCATTATACTGTTTAATTTCCTTAACAACACCAGCTCTCACTCACAATCTCTGTGTTCCTGATGGTTTTAGCGCCGCAGGATTAGGGAGCGTCACTAAATTACACAACTGGAATCATGTTTGAGATGTTATTTTAATAATAAATAATTTAGCATATACATTTGGGTGTGTAATTATTACATTGTTGTAGTAGGAAAACAGTAGGTATTTCCTTAAGCAGAACTGAATAATATCAGTTGTGCATTCAGACATTTTTTAAGCATTATTTTCTGTTTAAAAAAGACTCAGAGACTGTATCGGATTTGTATTGGTATTTACAAAATTTACTAAATCGGTATCGGACATAAAAGTGATATCGTGTCATGTCTAGTAGCAGTACACATCAATCTCAATTGTCCAATGTTAAATGTTAGATACACAGTAAAAAAGTTTTGAGTTTAAGTTTGTTTTTGTTTGTGTATCACATCCCATTCATTTATTTATCTCTTCCATCCATCTCTTTCTCTCTCTCTGTCTCTCTCTCTCTCCGGTGCTGTCTGTCTCTCACCCGAAGGTGTCCCTGTCAACAGTCGCGTCTCGTCTAAAATCCAGCAGCTCTTGAATACGCTGAAGAGACCCAAACGCCCGCCGCTGCGCGAGTTCTTCGTGGACGATTTCGAGGAGCTCCTGGATGGTAGGTTCATAATGAGGACGAGGCGGAGTTATGAACCTACGATCTGAGGCGTTTTATTGGCTCGCATATAAATGCAGACCCGAGTTGTAACGCCACTTTGACGCTTTCAGGTTCTGGATGTAGTCAAAGAATCTTATAAAGATTCAAGATTCTTTATTTGTCAAATACTTTGATTTCTGTCACATACAAACTAATCCTAGTAAAATGTACCCTGATCCTTCTTTCTTAGAATTTAATATGCAGTGGTACCGCAGTAGTCAAACCTAATCCGATCCAAAACATTTGACCTCCAAGTTAATTTTCTCCATAGGAACCAATGTAACCGTCCCCGGCTCCCAACAATTAACAATTAATCAATAACAATTAATAACAACAATTTGATGGTTCTACACAATGTTTTTTGGCCTTTCTAAGTACAAAAGAAATGATTTAATTCTGATTTAATTCTATAATTGCCGCTATAGCAAAATAAAATATTTTTGACCTCTAGGGGTGCTAAAACGTTACATAAATGTATGTGATGTCCTAACAGTGCTTTTGTAATTTACATGAAATTATAGAAAACCACCCATTTCTTTTAAGAACACTGTTAGAGATTAGTTTCTTTATAAACACAACTTATTGAAGTGGTCATGACAAAAAAGAATCTTCACTATTAAATCACAAATTTGCATCTTTAATTATTTTTCCTGTCATTTCACTTTTATTGTTCTACTTTCTTCCTTATGTCTTGATATGATTATGTGGTTTGTAGTTATGTGGTTATATCCTGTCATAAACATAAGCATCAACAGTGTGTGTGTGTGTGTGTGCGCCTATGACATACACGTACACAGACACTGCTGAGGACCCTTTTGTGCTGCATTTTGTGACTTTTGCTTGGACCCCTCTCATTGCTACGCGCGGCTATTTTTTTTGCTTATACTTTTCTTGTTTTGTCCATAAACCCATTATCATAAGAGATGGAAGGAAATATTTGGGGGGGAAACATGTTCCATCTTGTTTTCCACCTGAAAGCGTTAGGGGAACAAAGTCAAGCTCCCTTTGCGTTTCGCCCGTAATTGCAGTGGAAGCAGTGTGACCCGGCACTGAACCCCAAATTCCCACCGGGCTGCAGGTGTCAAACACACGATCAAACGCACTCCGGCTTACGCTTTTCATCCCACAGCAGTAACCTCGATTCTTTTAGCACCTTTCTGGTTGAAGCTTGTAATTTAGGCTGATTAGCGTTTTATCTGTTTGCTTTCATCCATAACCTGCATTTATTTGGAAATTGCTGTTCCTGCTGTAGGCTTAAAATTAATTTACAGCAATATAAACAATAACCTGTGTGTGTGTGTGTGTGTGTGTGTGCGTGCAGTATGTAGAGAGAGAGTATAATGTGTGTGTGTGTGTGTATGGTATGTGTGTGTACTGTTTAGTTGATATGTGTAAGAGAGTAGCTTGCTTGTTTGATATATTAGTTAGTATGTGTATCTTATATACCAATCAAAGGTTTTTGCACACTGCAGTTTTTTTTAATTGTCTAATATTTTGTTCTTGTTAAGCACTGGACAGTAGTTGAGTGAACTACTATAAATGAAATGAAGTAGTTATTTAAATATGTCTTTTAAAGTGTTAAAGTGATAAAGCGAGTGATTATTTGTCTTTGTGAACACAGCACAGTGCACCACAACCAAATCTGACTTCTACATTTAACCCATCTGTGAAGCAGCAGTGGACAGCTAACATGGGCACCGCCCGGGGAGCAGTGTTTGGGGACGGTACCTTGCTCAAGAATACCTCAGTGGTAACTTTACCGGTTCTGAGATTCAAACCTGCGACCTTCCGTTCACGGGGCGAACACCCTACTGTTACACCACCAAATTCCCCGCCAACTGTCTTTATTGACACCAAATATATGAAGTTTTCTGTTTGAGTGGTGAAAACACTGCACATGAATGAATTGGCAAAGATTATTGTGTTTTTACCAAATATTAAGTGAATAGTAAGCAAATAATTAAATCAATAACAGAAATGCAAAACCTGCAAAAACATTTGACTGGTAGTGTAGTTCATGTGGCCAACGCCGCTTATTAACCTAAACATCTGAGCCATTTGTTGTGTTTAGGATAAATCCTGGTTTGTGTGTGTGTGTGTTGTGTGTATGGTGTGTGTTGAATATAGAATATATGGTTATGGTTTGTGGTTAATTGATGAGGGTGTGTGTAATCGGGATTAGATTATGTGGTGTAAGAATTAGTGTGTAGAGTAATGGCGTTATAACTGGGATTAGAGGGAATTTCTAGTTCCAATCTTGAAACAGTAAAAAATGTCACTAATATGCCGTTTAGTAATTTACTGACTAGGGGTCGACTGATTATAATCACTGATATTTTATATTCTAATAGTTATCTCTATCAGTCATTTTTGAAGTGGATAAAATAACATATGTGCCTTTTACTCATTGTGTTACTTATATAAATCTTCAGAGAACTAGCCTCTATCATGTGCTCTAATCCCTAGAGGGTCAGGGTGTAAAGTAGGATGGAAGGATAAGAGTGTAGGGAGTAGGGATTAGGGTATAGGATTTAGGGATTAGAGTGTATGGTATAAAGTGTAGAGTATGGGGTTAAGGGATTAGAATGAATAGTATAAGGTGTTTAGGGATTAGAGTGTATGGTACAGGATTTATAGTATATGCCATAGGTATAGTGTTAAGGGATTAGGGTGCAAAGTATAGGGATTAAATTGTCTTGGATAGGGTTTAGGGATTATGGTATATGGTACAATATAAAGTGTATGGTATAAGAATTAGACTGTACGGTGTAGGAATTAGGGGTAGGATATAGGGAACAGTGTGTAGGGTGTAGGGGTTAGGGCGTGTTATAGGGTGTGGGCTGCGTATATTGGGTGTGTTGTAATACTGGTCTCTATAAACTGTCATACTGCAGTGACATTCCAGTTCACTTAACAATCTGCTCTTCTCTCCTTTCCTTCACTTCACCTCATCTCTTATTTTCGCCAGGTACACACACACATTCACATACACACACACACCCACCAGCTTGTTTACAACCTTGGTCCATCTCGTCTTGCCTCAGGGAGACATAAGTCACCCCAGGACAGCTGACAGCTCAAAGACATTGCACATCACTCTCACTGTTTCTCCCTCTCTCCTCACCCCCTTGTTTCTCTGTTTGTGTCTCATTAACGGTGTTTTTCTGTGTTGATATTTAACGTTTACGACGCAGGTCTGTCATCTCAGGCAGTGTCTGGTAGTAATTGCTGCCAGACTCTTCTCTCCATCTCTCTCTTCTTTTCCTTTCACCTTTCACTTTACATACGGACCTTTATTCATATCGCTCTGCAGTCCAGCAGCCGGACCCGAACCAGCCCAAACCGGAGGGAGTCCAGATGAGTCCGCTGCACGGAGAGCCGCTCGGGGTGGTGAGCAACTGGCCCCCGTCCCTGCTGGCCTCGCTGCAGCGCTGGGGAACCACGCACCAAAAAAGCCCCTGTCTGACCGCTCTGGACAATGCCGGAAAACCTGTATACACCCTCACATACGGTACAGGCTTAGACGGGTTAACTTCAACTTCTAGACCCCAAAAACATTGTTTATTTTTTATTATCTCATATTATTGTTATCTTGAAATAACAAGAATTTTTCTTATTAGAAAAAAGCCATGAAAACAAGATCTTATGATTATTTAATAAGTCACAAAAATGAGAAAATATCTTCTTATGAAAAAGTCATTAATAGTAAGTAAAATATATATTTTCTCACATTCAGTAGGGGTTATAGTGGCAACCTTCAAAGTCATTAAAAAAAAAAAAATCTTGTAATATTTTTACATCTTGTAATAACCAGAAACTTTCACGTAAAATATAAAAGAGTCAAAACAAAAACGTATTGATTTGCCAACTCATAAAACTTTCTCATTTTACAACTTAATGTCTTATTAAAGAAACGAGAAACCTTCTAGAACTAAATCTTTTTTATGTTACTCATAAAAGTAACTCACAAAGTAATTATCTCATAAAATGAGCGACTTTCAACTTTGAACTAAGTAATTTTGGTTTTTTTTCCTCATAGTATCTTCTCATAATAACGAAACTTTCTCGTAAAAAGGTCTAAAAACGAGATCTTTGTTGTTACTATGTTTTGACATTTCATAAAAATGAGAAACTTTCTTACATATGGACTGTGTTTAAATGGGAAAACTTCTAGATCTAAATCATTTTTATATTCTTTAATACCTCTTATAATATTGTGTTATCACGTTATAACAAGAAAGGTTTTTGTAAATAATAAATGCATGAAAACTAAATATTTAACACATCATACAAATGAGAAACTTTCTCACATATGGTATGTATTTATATTGTAAACTTCTAGAACTATTACGATTGGACGTCTCATAAAAATGCAGGTTTATACAGAAAACCTTTAACTTCTAGAACTAATAATTTTTTTTACATCTTGTAATATTTTTTACATTTCATAATAACAAGAAACTTTCTTGCATTAAATCAAGATCTTTGTGGTTATTGTGATTTGACATCATAAAAATGAGTAACTTTGTAACTTGTATATGGTACGGGTCTAACAAGAAACTTTCCAACTTTTAAAAAATAAATATTTTTTGTTTTTTTAAACAATACAATAATTATAAGAAACATAGTGACATTGTTCTCACTCCGCTTTGAAATCTCATAAAAACAAGAAACTTTCTGTTAATCTTTTACAACTGAAGTTAATTCGTCGTAATGTTTTATGTTGATGCTGCAGGAAAGTTGTGGACTCGAAGTCAGAAGTTGGCATACACACTGCTCAACAAACTCAGCACCAGAAACGAACCTTTATTACGACCTGGAGACAGGGTAAGATATATATATACATACACACACACACACACATGCTCATTTACTGCTCTATGTTAAGTAATTAGGTTAGTGTAATTTGTTAGTACTTAAGTAGCCTCTACTTTCCTAAACCAACAACTCTTTTCATAATGTTCTACTGGCAGCTCATCTCTTCCTATTTGTATTTTAGTCCAAAATATTCACTCAGTATTTTAACTTATATTAGTGTTTCACTGACATTAGTTATGACTCGAAATAAAAACTGCTTCATATCACTCCCCGCAGTGTGCAGTAATAAACCTTAAGTCAACCTGGGCAATTTGTACTTTTTAACCAGTGCAATTTTCATAATTTTAGTAGATAAGTGCAATTCCTTGTATATATTGCAGTTTATTTATTACTATTTTTATTACTATTGTTATTTATACTCTTATCTTCTTGTCTTTTAACTGTTATGCGTCACACTGAGTCAGCTGCAATTTCAATTTTGTTGCTCCTTTGTCAAAAATGACAGTGACAATAAAGATTTATCTTATCTTATCTTAAAATCACAGACCAGGTGGATAGCAAGCATTTAAAATCATTTTTAGTAACACTTTTCCCAAAATAGTGCATACTGTAATAAATGTATGTAACTACTCATATAACTTTACATGTGCATGTAATGACTAAAATAGGGTACAGGACACAGCTTCAGCTTATCTGAGGGTATATTACATAAAATAATAAAAATATTAAATATATGTCTTGACTCTGTTTTATATTAGTCTTCAATTCTTTATACACCCGTGTAAATTTACCCACATTTTAAATTATTTTCCACAATTATTTCATTGTTTTACCCCTTGCACAGTTTTCAGTTTTTTAAATTATTTGTAAAATATTTTTAGATTTTCTATATAATTGAATTGAATGCAATTCTGTAAATGAGCTAAAATATAAGGACACATCTTTTGACCAAATATATTTGTTCAATCTGATGATCTGCAGGTTGCTCTGGTTTTCCCCAACAACGATCCCGTGATGTTCATGGTGGCGTTTTACGGCTGTCTCCTGGCAGAGCTTGTGCCCGTTCCCATCGAGGTTCCACTCACACGGAAGGTAACACACACACACACACTATCACACCTTACGGAGCTAATTTAGAGTTGCCGGTTAACCTACCGTGCATGCTTTTGGACTGTGGGAGAAATCCAGAGCACCCTAAAGAAACCCAAGTGAACCTGGTGATAGCACGCAAACTCCACACATAAAGGCCCCCACGGCCGACCCGGGGCTCAAACCCAGGACCTTCTTGCTGTGAGGGGCAGCGCTAACCACTGTGCCACGTGCCACCCTAGAAATGGTCAAAGTATAGTTTTTCCTATCTTTTAGGTGACTAAATACATAAACACACACACACACTTACAGGCAGTAGGGTAACGGTTAGGGAGTTCTTCCCATGATCAGAAGGTCGCCGGTTCAAGTCCCGGTCTGGTAAAGGTACCACCGAGGTACTTATGATCAAGGTACCATCCCCAAGCTAACGCTGCCAAAAAAAGCTGCCCACTGCTCTTTCACGGATGGGTCAAATGCAGAGGTCACATTTGGTTGTGGTGCACCGTGTGCTGTGCTGTGCTGTATTCCCAATGACAAATAATCACTCACTTCTCCTGACACGCAGTGTTGAGACTCAGTGCCCTCTGCTGGTAGAGGAGGTGAACTGCACTGCTTGTGTGCTCAGGTCACCTTCCACTGTGCAGAAAGTTCTCCTTTACACTCAAAGCACAAAAATAAATGTTTTAAAGAAAGTAACCCGTAATGCACACCTTTATACAAGCAGTCAAAAAAATTGTGCATGCTATGTAACGGTTAGAGAGGTGAGGATCGGAGGGTCGCCGGTTCAAGTTCCGGACTGGTAAAGGTACCACTGAGGTACTAATTAGCAAGGGACTGTCACCAAGCATGGCTGCCCTACCCACTGCTCCTTCATGGATGGGTCATATACAACAGAAAGGGAGTTGGCGCTGTGATCAGGAGGTCGCTGGTTTAAGTCCCAGACGGGTAAAGCTACCACTGAGGTTTACGTTTGCAGCGACCTCCAGAGTGACTTCCTTTTCCTGATTTTCAGTGACATTCTCACTGAGAACGACTTGGGGTTAACCTTTAGCCCTGAGACTGTTTTACAGATTTTTGCTCTAAAAAGATACCCAAAATAAAATGTGTATATCTCTACAACTTCTTCTTCTTCTTCCTCTTTCGGCTTTTCCCTTCAGGGGTCGCCACAGCGAATCATCTGTCTCCATCTAGTCCTATCTTCTGCATCCTCTACCCTCACACCAACTAACTTCATGTCCTCTTTCACCACATCCATAAATCTCCTTTTTGGTCTTCCTCTCAGCCTCCTGCCTGGTGAATCCAACCTCAGCATCCTTCTACCTATGCTTCTTCTTCTTCTTTAATCCCTAGCTGGCGGTCGGCGGGGGAGGTCGTCCTCGAAGCCAATACGCTGCTGTGGGTGCCGCAGCGGTACCGATTTCACCAACGATTTTCTTCCAAGCCTGTCGATCCATGGCTGCAGTTTTCGCTTGCTCGAGGTTGAGAAGACGTGGTTTTAGGTCGTGTTCAATCTGCTTGACCCATATCTTCTTCGGCGCGTCGCGTCTGATCCTCCAGTGGTCAGGGCACTGCCGCCATAGCAGACGATGCGGCAATCGATGATCGCTCGTGCGGCACACATGGCCATACCATCGCAGTTGCCGTCTCTGAATTTGTTCGTCGATTGATGGTTGATCATGGCATCGGTGGCGTATCTCGTCATTGCTAATGCGGTCGTGCAGGGAGACTTGGAGGATTTGTCACAGGCATCGCATTTGAAATACCTCGAGCTTGTTGAGGTCATGCTTGAGAATGACCCAGGCTTCAGATCGATACAGGCGGATCTTCGTGGAAAGGGTGACGTTGGATTTCTTCCAGACGCACCATCGGAGGGAGGCGAAAGTAGCCGTCGCTTGTCCGATTCTTGAGTGGATGTCCGCCATCGCTGCAATTTTCTTCTCTTGGATCAATGAGCTCTTGGATCTACCTATGCACTCATTGTCTCTCCTCTGGACGTGTCCAAACCATCTCAGTCTGGCCTCTCTGACTTTATCACCAAAACATCTAACATGAGCTGTCCCTCTGATGAACTCATTCCTGATCCTATCCATCCTTGTCACTCCCAAAGAGAACCTCAACATCTTGAGCTCTGCAACCTCCAGTTCTGCCTCCTGTCTTTTCCTCATTGGCACTAGATGCAACACAGAACATTGAAAAAAAAATCATGTTCGCCAAAAAAATACATATTATCTGCATAATCTGTGGAGTCTGGGCTTTCATATGATATACGGTCTGCATGGTTAGCCATAGTAGTGTAGATTCTACAGCCGTGTTTCTTCCACGTAGACCTACGCAGTGTTTTTGTTCTTTGTTTATTGATGTGTTTGGTGTTGGAATTGTGTTGTTTGGGTGGAATTGAGATTTTAGACGAGATTCTACCGGTGATGTTGATGTGCCGCATGCATACGTTTGTTTACGTTTACCGACTATTTAAAGCCTTCCCGTTCTGCCCGGTACCGGGGGGCGATCGGGCTGAAGAGGTTAAGGGTCTTACTCAGGGACCCAGTGATGGTGGTACTGGAGGTAGTACTCAAACCCACGACCTCTTGGTCTAAAGGTGACTGTCCTAACCAATCAGTCCCCCCAGGATTTTGTGGTCCATTTTTGAGATTGCTGCGGCTTAAAATGTTGAGTGATTATTTGTGATTGTAAACACACCACAGCAGACCACACAGTGCACCACAAGGAAATGTGACCTCTGCATTGGACCCATCCGTGAATGAGCAGTTGGCAGGGTTTTTGGCACTACCCCGGAGGTGGTACTTTCTCATGAGTACCTCAGTGGTGACTTGGTGACGGTCTGGGATTTGAACCAGCGACCTTCTGATCACGGGGTTAACACCCTAACTGTTATGCCAGCAACTGCCCCAAATACCTGATTTTGTGGAAGCTTTTCTAAAAAAAATTGCATTCATACTTGTGGAATTTTCCACTTTTATAATTATTTGTTAACAATTACAAGGGGAAAAAAACACTGTGCGTCCTGCGGTGTGTTGGCACCCGCCCAGGGTTGGTCCCCGCCTCGCGCTCGTAGTTCCCTGGATAGACTCCGGTCTCCGTGACCCCAAAAGGGATTAAGTTGTTCAGATAATGACTGACTGACAAAACCACCATTATTAGTGTTAACCTTTAACCATTTAGTTATTTCTGAAGGTAAATCTGAGGCGTTTTTATCACGTTTCCCGCGTCGTCCAAACGTAACATGGACATGAGTTTGCATACATATGGCTCAACATTTTGCGGGAAACGACAACGATTGGTTATGGCGATGCAATGACTTTGCGGTGATTGGCTGAATTTGCGTTAATAGTTGCGCTCGCAATATCGCAAAATCCTGGAGAATCTGACCAATAGACCACCATCGCCACCTATTACCCAGCGCTGAGCGTTCGTCGGGGCTGATTGAGATTTCTGGCTTTAAACAATAAACGGATATTATTGATGCTGTTAAGGACGTTATTTCAGCTTCAATACACGTATTACGTATTTTTGGGCAATGATCAGGCTGAATTTAGCCTCCCTCTCACTCTCCCTCTCCCTCTCTCTCTCTTGTTCAGGATGCAGGAAGTCAGCAGATTGGTTTTTTGTTGGGAAGCTGTGGTGTGACTCTGGCCCTGACCACAGACGCATGTCAGAAGGGTCTCCCTAAAGCCCAGACAGGAGAAGTGGCCACCTTTAAGGGTCAGTCTCAAACTAAAATCTACAAACCTCACATCCTTTATTTCACTTTTGGTTTAATATGTGACAACATGCTGTTAAAACTCCAGACACAAATCTCAACGTGGCGATGGATGCTGTCCACCATTCAGAACATTGCGTTTTCCGTTCACGTGTGTGTGTGTTTAGGATGGCCACGTTTGCTGTGGTTTGTGACTGATGGGAAGCATGTGGTAAAACCTCCTAAAGACTGGTTTCCCCCAATAAGAGACGCCAGCAACGAGACGGCCTACATCGAGGTCAGCGCCACAAACACACCTCACACTAACACACTCCAAACACACCTCACCTCACACTAATACACTCCAAACTCCACCATCCTCACACTAACACTGCAAACAGACCTCACCTCACACTATCACACTCCAAACCCCGCCATCCTCGCACTAACACACTCCAAACACCACCATCCTCACACTAACACACTCCAAACACACCTCACCTCACACTAACACACTCCAAACACACCTCACCTCACACTAACACTCCAAACACACCTCACTTCATCCCAACACACATCAAACACACCTCACCTCACACTAACACACTCCAAACACACTGCTGCTTACACACTCTATTCATCTCTCCTTTTACACTCTCTCTCTCTCTCTCTCTCCGCAGTATAAGAGCAGTAAGGAGGGCAGCACCATGGGCATCACTGTATCCCACACTGCCATGCTGGCACACTGCCACGCCCTGACGCAGGCCTGCGCATACACCCAGGGTCAGTGTGTGTGTGTGTTTATGTATTTAGTCATTATTAAAGTCAACTGGAGAATCACAGTAACACAAGACCTCACTACCTCCCTCCCTCTTTCTTTCTCTTTCATTCTCACTCTCTGCAGGCGAGACCATCACCAACGTTCTGGACTTTAAGCGTGATGCAGGTCTTTGGCACAGCGTTCTCACGGTGAGTCAGGACACACACACACACACACTCTTACCCTTTTCAGCTCCCATACACACATTTAATTAATGTAGTCTATATGAATGTGGCTGTCATGACTTACGTCTGTGTGTGTCTGTGTGTCTGTCTGTGTGTGTGTGTGTCCGTGGCGATGGTAACCGTGGTGATGTCTGATGAAGAGTGTGATGAATCGCATGCATGTGATCAGCATCCCCTACTCACTGATGAAGGTCAACCCTCTCTCCTGGATTCAAAAAGTACACACTTACAAAGGTGAGAACCTGACAAGTATGTGTGTGTGTGTGTAACTTTGTAGCTAACAGTGTTATTTTGTATGTATATGAATATGCCGTGAGGTTTGGTGGTGTGTGTGTGTGTGTGTGATGTTGCTTGGCTGTTTTGAGTTGTCATGTGATGATGGGTGATGTGCATCATCTGTAGCTGCTGTTTTGTTGTAGTGACTGTGTGATGAGTGATGTGTAATTGTGATGTTGTTGCCGAGCAGCCACCGTTGCCGTGGTGAAGTCGAGGGACATGCACTGGTCCCTACTGTCCCAGAAAGACCAGAGAGACGTCAGCCTCAGTTCACTACGCATGCTGATAGTAGCTGATGGAGCTAATCCCTGTGAGTGCACACACACACACACACACACACACATATGCACACTCATGAATATATATATATACGTACACACGTTCACACACAACTACACACACATACACTCACCTATGGATATACACACTCATGCATACACACACACACACATACGTACATATGAGCACACACACTTATGCATGTATATACACACACACACACACGCTTTCACATACACACACTCTGATACGTATGCACATAAATGTATATGGGCACACACACGTACATAATATTCTCACACAAACACACATGCATACACATACATATGCATATCCATATACACACACACACACACTCTCATACCTCAAAAATCTATGTTAATGTATGAAGGTTTACTCTTAAGCCTGTACTAACTTTAATTTTATTGTGTGTGTTATATTTATTTGTGTGTGTGTGTGTTGCCAGGGTCAATCTCCTCCTGCGACGCCTTCCTAAACATATTTCAGGCACGAGGCTTGAGGCCAGAGGTAATCTGCCCTTGTGCCAGCTCAGCAGAGGGTATGACTGTCGCCATCCGCAGGTAGGGCTGTAACGATACATCGTTCTACATTGATACATCCATTAGAAGACTAACGATTCTACAGCATTGATCCAAAATAAAAATAGTGATCAAACATCATGCGTATTGTAAACCCCCTCGCCAAGCAAGCAAGGAGCTTTATATTGAACCCAAAGACTCATTTTTTATAAAAGAGAAGATTATTTATCGATTAAATGTTTGGTGGAGATACTAGCTAGCTGTATTGTACAGTACATAACAATGCACACCGCACATATCATTAAAAATTAAATACAGCGCAAAGAATGTAAAATATAGTTTTAGTGCAAGAATATTGGTACAAAACAATCTAAAAAGAATAAAAGAAAAATTATATCGACAGTAATGATGTAATATCATATCATGATGAAACTTCACACCCCTATCCTTAGGTCAGCACACACTCGGCCGGGTCTAACAAGTTTGCATGCACTCCAGATATTTGGTGTTCAACACTGCTTACTGTGTGTGTGTGTGTGTGTGTGTAGACCTCCGGAGATGGGCGTGCCCCCCCCAGGGAAGGCGGTGTTGTCTATGAGCAGTCTGAGTTACGGCGTGATCCGAGTCGACACAGAGGAGAAACTCTCAGTTCTCACGCTGCAGGACGTAGGACAGGTGATGCCCGGAGGTGAGACAAGACTGATTAATTATTGATTGATTGATTAATTGATTGGTTATTGAGGTAGAGAGAGGACAAAGCTGTAGAGACATGTAGAAACTGTAACGAGTGAACTGATTCTCTTTCAAAATGTAGAGGTGCTTTAACTATGCGTTCTCCAACATTTGCTGCTAATTTGACTGATGTGTTCAGGACAACAGTTACGACACTTGAAAAGTAGTTTAATTATCTATCAATCCATCCATCCCTCCCTCTATCCATCCACAGTATCTATCTATCCAACTGTCCGTCCCTCCCTCCCTCCCTCCATCCATCCATCCATCTATCTATCTATCTATCTATCTATCTATCTATCTATCTATCTATCTATCTATCTATCTATCAAAAGCTGTCCATCTGTCCCTCTGTGCACCTGTCTATCCACCCACGCATGCATCCATCTGTCCACTGTATCTATCTATCCAACTGTCCGTCGGTCTATCTATCTATCTATCTATCTATCTATCCATCCATCTATCCATCCATACATCCATCCACCAACTCCACCCACCCACCAACGCACCGTCACTCACCCACCCACCAACGCCACCCGCACACCCACCCACTAACGCCATCCCAACGCCACCCACCCACGCACCAACGCCACTCTCTCACCCACGCCACCCACCAACCCCAGCCACCCACCCACCAACGCCACACAAACAACCACCCACCCACCAACGCCACACAACCACCCACCCACCCACCAATGCCACCAACGCCACCCTTTTGGGATTGTGCAAGGTGTTATAGCTGCATGTTTAAGGTGTGCTGAGTACAGTTTTAAATCTGAGGGCAACAGGGATTTTGAGGGTAATGACATGGTGTTGTGTGTTTGGGCAGCGATGGTGTGTGTTGTGCGTCCAGAGGGGGTGCCCTACCTGTGCCGGACGGACGAGGTCGGTGAGATCTGTGTGAGTTCCTGCACTACGGGCGTCTCCTACTACGGCCTGCCTGGTATGACCAAAAATGTGTTTGAGGTGAGGAGCTGCAAAAATCTTGCTTCTTACTTATTTTACTCTTTTAAAGAGTTTCTTTTTTCATTGCTTAGTATCTGAAATGATTAACATTAATCAGTTCTGACCACTGATTGGTGAAGCTAATAACATAGATAACCAGTTCCAAAATGAACTAATAAAACTAAAAGTTGCATAACACTTCACTTTTCCCGACTTTGGTAGCCACTTGTGAGTGCAGTTACATTACCCCCATGCACGACAATAATGTGATGGACACGCTTCTGGAACAAAATATCAATAATGGCTGTACTGTGAGTGGAACGCTGGTTGTTGTTATTTATCAGCTAAAATACGAGTTTAGTCTGTAATAAAAGGGAACTGAAGCATTCCACGTGAGAGCCACGTGTTTTGCGCAGCTGATCGGCGGCGAGCCTGCACAATCAACATTCTGTTAAGAAGGCTGTCCAAGTGGGATATCCAAAATTTCTATACCTTGCTTACGGAAATCCATCAAAGCTACAGTAGAGTCCAATGGATGGAGCGAATGAGCAACTGAGAACTTTAGTCCTTGAGAATGCGTGCACAATGACCACGGTATAAAAATTTAAGTTCAGCGTTGGGCGCTCCGAAGTATCGCGGTTCAATCTGGGTGTATCGTTTAACGGTTCGGTAATCGTTGCACCTCTATTGCGTAGTAACTGATGCCATGGTTTCTGCTTCCCCCTTGTTTCCAGACCATCCCTATTACAGCATCCGGATCCCCGGTCAGCGACCGACCCTTCACTCGGACCTCTCTGCTGGGCTTTGTCGGGCCGGTCAGTAATTTAAGGATTATTGAGGGCAGCGTTTCCCAATCCCAGTCCATGCAGAACACCTCTATGCATAGATTCGAGTTTCCAGACCCACAGCACAGCTGATGCTACTGATTAGCTAATTAGCAAAGTAGGATCGGCGTGCAGCGGTGCAGGAAAGAAGAGCGGTGTTCAGTTACAGTTATACAAGTACAATGTGGAGTAAAGTG
Source organism: Distichodus sexfasciatus (assembly GCA_032718565.1). Lineage (NCBI taxonomy): Eukaryota > Metazoa > Chordata > Actinopteri > Characiformes > Distichodontidae > Distichodus > Distichodus sexfasciatus. The sequence goes on along the minus strand of JAVGVS010000497.1, from coordinate 216,299 downwards.
GAATAAAAAAAAGCTTTGGTAAATGTTGAATTTTCAAATATTTTTGCACTGATACATTGAGAATTAAATAAATGTATTCATTACCTGAACCGCTCAATCCCAACTGGGGTTGCGCGGGGACCGGAACCTGTCCCGGAGGCTACAGGGCGCAAGGCGGGGACCAAACCTGGGCAGGCGCCAACACACCGCAGGGCAGAATTAAATACAACAAAGTGATTATTATATCAACACCACATTTAATATTTAATGCTATATTTTACTGTACTGCTATATCGCAGCAAATATTTGCATGTTTAGGATATATTTAAAATATGTTGGTGTCGGGGCAGTTTATTGGTCAGCATAAGTATGATGTGATTTGATTAGTTGATTTAATCTGATAAAAAATTGTTTATATTTCATAATATTATGACGTCTTCAGGACAATCTGCTGTTCGTTGTGGGGAAGATGGACGGGCTGATGGTGGTTAGTGGGCGGAGACACAACGCCGACGACGTGGTTGCCACGGCACTGGCAGTAGAGCCGATGAAGTTTGTGTACAGAGGACGGTGAGAAACTCTCTTTAGCCCATCACCAAAAATCATATACCCGTCAATTTTTATTCCAGCCAGCGCTACTCCTCCCTCCATTTTTGTGCAAGAAACTTCATTCTAACTTTAAAATGTGTGGTCTATAGCGGTATGGGCTGCTTGTCTACACGTTTTTGATACGTGCACTCGTACTTGAGTTCTGTCTGTTTTTTTCACTGTAAACTAACAAGGAGCTCAAATTTCAACGCTTTTCAGTCAGATTATCTAGTGATGCTGCTCCAGACAAATTTGTGAAGTTTCATTCTCTCTGATTGTTCTTCACCCTGACATCAAATCTTAACCAAACCAAATGTGAGCTATGCATTTGACCCATCCGTGAAGAAACAATGGGCAACTTAATTTTGCTAGCGCTTGGGGACGGTACCTTGCTCATGAGCACCTCAGTGGTACCTTTACCGGTTCGGGATTAGAGCCAGCGACCCTCCGATCACAAGGCCGACTCCCTAACAGTTACACTACCAGCTGCTCCCTGTGTAGGTTCTAAAATTTTGCTCAAAAAAGTTTAGGTCAGAAAGCAGGAAACCAAATAGTAAAAAGCAATATGACAGGTTCAAACTTAGCTGTGTGTGTGTTTCAGGATTGCCGTGTTCTCAGTGTCGGTGCTGCATGATGAGAGGATTGTGGTGGTGGCAGAGCAGAGACCTGATGCATCTGAAGAGGACAGCTTTCAGTGGATGAGTCGAGTACTACAGGTAGGACACACACACGCACGCACAAATATATTCTTTAAAATGTACCTATTAAAATGCTGTGTCACTACTAGGAATGCACGATATGGGAATTATATCTGATGTTTTCATGCTTATGTCTGCCGATACTGACGCTGATAAACGAGGAAGGCAGAGTTGAGAGCGAACTCAAGCTGAATTAAGTGCGTAATGACAAGATATTTTGCTCACCAAAGTTCCACTGCACGTTCAGAATTTTGTCACAATATTAACACCATGGTTCTGACATTTCTAACACAGCACCAAGTCAAGTGAGCGTGAAAGCAGAGTGGAACGAGGGTGGCGCATTTAGAGGGTAGAAAAACTCACTTTCCGCCCTATGTAGTGTAAGTCAAATGGGGCACATGTGACTCTCCATGTGCACTACCTAGTGCGTACAAAAGCTGTTAAGCTACAAACCCGGCTATTTCCTGCAATGCATACTACCACATAAAAAAGTATGATAAGAGTGCCTTACCTAGAATACTAGTAAGTGCAGTAGTACACGGCTCGGGACACAGCCCACCACCACTGTAATCTGGCTGTTTGCCCCCGTGCAGGCGATAGACAGCATCCACCAGGTGGGTGTGTACTGCCTGGCGCTGGTTCCCGCTAACACACTCCCCAAAGCGGCTCTCGGAGGAATACACACCTGCGAGACCAAGCAGCGCTTCCTGGAGGGCAACCTGCACCCCTGCAACGTGCTGATGTGTCCTCACACCTGCGTCACCAACCTGCCCAAACCACGACAGAAGCAGCCCGGTAGTGATGATGGGGGAGCGGGAGGGAAGGGTGTGAGAGCGAGAGTGTGAGAGAGACAGTGTGTGTGACTCCAGTGTGTGTGTGTGTGCGTGTGTGTGCGTGTGTGTGTGCGTGTGTGTGTGCGTGTGTGTGTGTAGTGGTTTGTTTAATCTGTTCCCACCCGTCACACTGTGACTCCGCCCCCTGCAGAGGTTGGCCCCGCCTCCATGATTGTGGGGAACCTGGTAGCGGGGAAGAGGATCGCTCAGGCCTGCGGGAGAGACCTGGCTCAGATGGAGGATAACGACCAGGTGAGCAGGAGCACTCTTAACTCACACACACACACACACACACTCTCACACACACACACCAGCAAGCGTACTGTACTTAAATACACCTTTCAAAAATAAGAAGGTAGCAGAAAGAAGCAGCCTTCAGCCCCGTTGTCCGTATAGCGTGGAGTGTTTTAGTGTGATGATTTTCACGCTCCAGTAATGACATTTTTCACCTCATAACATGGTCATTTTATTCAAGTTATTACATGAGAGTCAGGCCTTTTAATATATTCCAGTGTTGGCACTAATATGCTGCTGTACAAGACAGCACACACTACGCACACTATCTGACAACAACAAAACAGTGCATCTATTAAAGAGGTATACTTATATTTTTATATTTTCTGAATTAAGCAGTCCAGCACTTGACCGGTACTTGGGGCAGTTGGAAGCGTAACAGTTAGGGTGTTCGCCCCCTGATCAGAAGGTCAGCTGTTCGAATCCCAGACTTTGGCGCGTTTTCCAAAAGCATTAGTTGCTAACGTATTGCTAACTACGTTAGCAACACTATGTTAGTTGCTAATGTACACTATGTTAGCTGCTAACGTACACTCTTAGTTGCTAATGTACGCTATGTTAGCTGCTAACGTACCCTATGTTAGTTACAAACGTACCCTATGTTTGTTGCTAATGTACACTATGTTAGTTGCTAATGTACACTATGTTAGCTGCTAACGTACACTATTAGTTGCTAATGTACACTATGTTAGCTGCTAACGTACACTATGTTAGTTGCTAATGTACACTATGTTAGCTGCTAACATACACTATGTTAGTTGCTAATGTACACTATGTTAGCTGCTAACGTACACTGTTAGTTGCTAACATACACTATGTTAGCTGCTAACGTACACTGTTAGTTGCTAACGTACACTATGTTAGCTGCTAATGTACACTGTTAGTTGCTAACGTACACTATGTTAGCTGCTAACGTACACTATGTTAGTTGCTAATGTACACTATGTTAGCTGCTAACGTACACTATGTTAGTTGCTAATGTACACTATGTTAGCTGCTAACGTACACTGTTAGTTGCTAATGTACGCTATGTTAGCTGCTAACGTACCCTATGTTAGTTACAAACGTACCCTATGTTAGTTGCTAACATACCCTATGTTTGTTGCTAATGTACGCTATGTTAGTGGCTAAGGTATGCTATGTTAGTTATTAAGATACACTATATTAATTATTGTAACTAATAAAGATGTGCTTTTGGTTACTGAGGTTAAGGTTAGGGTTAGGATTAGGTGTAGGTAGTGCTGGGCGATAAAACGATCTCGATATTTTATCGAGAAAAATGTGATGACGATAACGATGATAAACTAAGTTATAAAATTCGATCATACTTGTTTGTCCACTATGTGACAGCGCGTTGAGATAGACAGTATCTTTGGCCAATCACGTAGCTTGTCATAACGCCAGCACAACAGCCAATCGCGCCCAATGATGCAAATTTGCCCATAACACACGAAAAAGCCGCGTGGTAAACATTAGTGGTCGCGTGCCGAGATATACTTAACGTTCAGAGCGCTTATGCACACGCATCATGGCTGGCACGCATTCTCAGCGTTCTCTTGACGCATCCGCTGAGCATGTCGTCATAAATTTATGAGAGTTGCAGTACCTCTTGAAAAACTGGGGCGGCTGTATGTTAACGTTTTGTCACGTGACGTCAGCATCGTTGTTTACTATCAACACGGCTGAACGGTTTCGCCGGGTTTTTTCCACCTTTGTAACATCCGAATGCAAATAATTTTTTATCTTCCTCATTTCACAGCAAAATGTTTTCTCTCACTGCCGCTTTCTACTTCTTCCGTCACTTAACGGCAGACTGGACGCTTTTATGGTGTACACTGCCACCTGTTGGAGTCCTCAAGATTAAGCGCAAGCGCACCCGTCACGTAGCGTTGAGTATGTCACGGCCCTTAGAAAAGATGTCGCGGTGAGTGAAAAAGGCGATGAAAATGCAGCGCTTTATAGTTACGGCGGGCACTCTGACAACAAATGCCGCCTGGGAAAAAACTAGTAAAATACGAACGTGAAAGTACCAGATGAAGCTTTTCGTAACTTAGCAACAACAAGCACCGAGAAAGCGCTCTGGAAGTGAGGTGTTGACGGCTCTCTTTAGCTGTTCTTTGGCAGCGGCAATTTTTTTCCCCCAGTTCTCAGGGCGCTTCAAGTAGAAATTTGTTGAAAATTATTTATTTAATATTGTTTGATTATTTTAACTTGTTCATTCAGTCTGTATAAGAATCTAAAAAAACGAAACATAAAAAAAACACAATATGACAATATATCGTGATAATTATCGAAATCGATCAATATGACAAAAAATATCGTGATCATATTGCCCAGCTCCAGGTGTAGGTGTAAAAATTATGTACTTCAGTCATTATGGGAGTCTATGGAAGGACCTCACAAAGATAATGTCATAGACTGTGTGTGTGTGTGTGTGTGTAGTTCTTGTACATGCAGGATGTTTTTTGCAGTGAGAGAGCTCAAGCTACCTTGGATCACCCACTTTTCTGCTGCTCAATGCCAAAATTAGAACAACTGTGCATGCTCTTAAACAGACAAAAATGGACATTTCACTAACTCTATTTGTCTAACCACTCCATCCATCCATCATTAATCCATCCCATCCGCCTGTATACATATATATATATGTATATATATATATATATATATATATATATATATATATATATATATATATATATATATATATATATATATATATATATATATATATATATATATATATATACACATATATAATTCAGTACAAAATAAATTATTTAATTCAGACAGTTTCCATCAAAAATAATGTTTGAGTGCTGAATTGTTGGATTTTGTTGAAAATAGTGGCTCTGTGTAATTATACAATTTTTGATATAAAAACAATACATACGTGTGAAATGACAAAGCAGCTTTGTGATGGTCAGACAGAGACGCAATCAATTGATCGTTCAAGTCATACAAGTTGATTTGGCCCCGGGTCGAAGTACAAAATAAATGGTGGAATTCTGACTTTTATGGAAAATACAGTTTGAATGACGAATTGTTTGACTTGGATGGAAATATTGTGCTCCATGTAATTTTGCAGTTTCCCGTATAAAACATGTCATGGTGCTTGGTTCATGTTCCAAGATTTCGTTCGTACTCCGAGCTCCAATTTGGCCAAAAAACATTGTTTGCAGTACAAATGCTATGCAAATATATAAGCATGTAGTGAAATGCCAATTTTTGTCGGTGTGTGTATGTGTTCAGGGTACTGTGGCCAGCACAGCGTCTTGTCTGCAGCTGCATAAGCGTGCTGAGCGCGTTGCTGTGGCTCTGATGGAACGCGGTCGACTCAACGCTGGAGATCATGTGGCACTCGTTTATCCGCCTGGTAAGAGGAGATCTTTCTGCTAAACATACTCGTTTATTCATCGCATATTTTCATGATCATACATTTTTCACCAGAAATGGACTGATGTCAAGACTGAGTAAGCATTTACACATCAAACTATGATAAATCTGAGTAGTGCAGGACGTTTTGAACACAACAACACAAAGCATGCGTGGCCAACTTCTACCGTTCTAAATCGTTTCAGTGCTGAGAATTCTACATGAAATAAATTGAGTTGAATGTACCGTATGTTGTTGATCGGCAGGTATTGACTTGATTGCGACCTTCTACGGCTGTCTGTACGCCGGCTGTGTTCCGGTTACCGTGCGACCGCCTCACCCTCAGAACCTGGCTACAACGCTGCCCACCGTCAAGATGATTGTTGAGGTAATCTCGTAATGTCCTCTAAAAAATAAGTGATGTTAATAAGTAGAGCTGGGCGATGCGATCCAAAATATTATCACTGCATTGATCTCGATATTTATCAAGTTTTATCACAATATAGACTTTCACATTCTTGTGACAGTTCATACTGTTTATATCCAAATCTGAAACACGGTTTAGCGCTTGACACTGTCATGAGTGAATCTGCCGGTTAACTTAACGTACAGCCAGAAACAGTGTACATTAGCAACTAACATAGTGAACATTAGCGACTAACATAGTGTATGTCAGCAACTAGCATAGTGTATGTTAGCAACTAGCATAGTGTACATTAGAAACTAACATAGTGTACATTAGCAACTAGCATAGTGTACGTTAGCAACTAGCATAGTGTACGTTAGCACCTAGCATAGTGTACATTAGCAACTAACACAGCGTACATTAGCAAGTAACACAGAGTACGTTAGCAAGTAACACAGCGTACGTTAGCAACTAACATAGCGTACGTTAGCAACTAACATAGCGTACATTAGCAAGTAACATAGCGTACGTTAGCAAGTAACATAGCGTACGTTAGCAAGTAACATAGTGTACATTAGCAACTAACAGTGTACATTAGCAACTAACATAGTGTACATCAGCAACTAGCATAGTGTATGTCAGCAAGTAACATAGTGTACGTTAGCAACTAGCATAGTGTACGTTAGCAACTAACACAGCCTACATTAGCAACTAACACAGCCTACATTAGCAAGTAACATAGTGTGCGTTAGCAAGTAACATAGCGTATGTTAGCAACTAACATGGCGTATGTTAGCAACTAACATAGCGTACGTTAGCAACTAACATAGCGTACGTCAGCAACTAACATAGCGTACGTCAGCAACTAACATAGTGTACGTTAGCAAGTAACATAGCGTACGTTAGCAAGTAACATAGTGTACATTAGCAAGTAACATAGTGTACATTAGCAAGTAACATAGTGTGCATTAGTAACTAACATGCTTTTGGGAAACGCACCCCTGAATCGCGCACACGCGGGTTAGCGCTCCCCAAACCACATCCAGAATGAACCCGCTGGTTAACTCCCTCTAGTGCCAGTTGAAAATAAATCTTTGCCGCTCTGGAGCCTTGTCTTGATACTTTGTCATTTATTTGGAAGTGCATTTATTACCATCACAAGCCACGTTTATTTTCTTCTGTGAAAAACAAACGATTCAGCTGGTGATTTGGCAAAACTGACTCAAATGATTCGCACACCCGGATCAGCTTAGTGAGTGACTCAGAGGGAGCCCAATCCTAAAAAGGAACCCAATATTACAGCTCTAATCAGTGTGGTTTGTGTGTTTCAGGTCAGTAAATCTGTCTGTATTCTGACCACACAAGCAATAATGAAGCTCCTGAAATCCAAAGAGGCGGCAGCTGCTGTGGACATTAAAAGCTGGCCGATGGTTCTGGACACAGGTACGAAGATGCGGCTGTTGTTCTGTTTCAGTATCGATCCTTATCTTAGAGTTATTTCTCTACACTTTGTTACTTACTGTTCATCATTTCACCACACCACTACAAAAAGTCCTGTTTCTATTTATTTTGTCGCATCATTTCGTTCAAGTTCTGAATCGCTGTGCTGTGCTGAGGAAAATAGGTTTAAAGATGTAGAGCTAAACATAGCTGAAAGAAGGTGATGTTTAAACTGCAGTCTAGACTGCATTCCAACAAGCAGACTAGTCTCTTCATTTTCTTCATTCAAGTGTACAATTTTTTTTACAATTACTGCTTCTAGAAAATAAATTTGCACTGGATAACACAGCACAATACTGTACATAATACAATATCACTGTAAATACCCAAACACTTTCACAATGGCATGCTGAAATTACAGTATAGTATTGTAATTACAGCATGTAATTATAGCGTAGTACTGTATTTGATATTTAGTGTCGTACTTTAATTACAGTATTGTTAATACAGCATGTAATTATAGTGTAGTACTATATTTAATATCTACAGTGCTATTGTGTGATTACAGTATTGTAATTACAGCATGTTACAGTATTGTAATTACAGCATGTTACAGTATGGTAATTACATCATGTAGTAATAGTGTAGTACTGTATTTTGTATTTAAACTGCTATACTGTAATTGTCGTACTATGCTGTAACTGTGGGATAGTACTGTAAATATCAAAATACAATCTGCTTGCTGTAAAAATGCAGAAAATGTCTGCGCTGTTAGAAAATTACTTAGAAAAAAGTGCAGCAGAGTTGCCAAGCATTTTCTGTATTTTTTACAGAAAGCACATTGTATTCGATGTTTATACAGTATAATATTGTAATTCAAAATACAAGTTCACTGTAGATTTACTGTAATGAAAATACAGTAAAATACTGTATTTACAACCATTAGTGAGAGTGTAGCAACTCTGCTGTAAATATACAGAAAATTTGTTGTTTACAATGTAGTCATTTTACAAATATTTCTCGTCTTTTCGTGGCCCAGATGACCTGCCCAGGAAGAAACTCCCCCAGATCTACAAGCCGCCCTCACCAGAGATGCTGGCTTACCTGGACTTCAGTGTGTCCACTACGGGCATCCTCGCCGGGGTCAAGGTAACACACACACACCCTGTATATGCTGGCAGGATGATGGATGGATGGATGGATGGATGGATGGAGGAAGTGATAGAGGGACAATGAAGGGAGGATAGTGGAAAGATGGCAGAAGGAGGGACGGAGGGCGGATGGAGGATGAAGGAAGAGATGTAGGTAGATAAAGGTAACTACCTCCCTCCATACCTTTATACTCCCTCATCTCTCCCTCCCTCACTACCTCCATCCTTCCCTTTATCTTCCATCCCTCCATCCTTCCCTCATCTCTCCCTCCCTCACTACCTCCATCCCTCCCTTTATCCTCCATCCCTCCCTCACCTCTCCCTCCCTCACTACCTCATCCCTCCCTTCATCTTCCATCCTCCATCCGTCCCTCATCTCTCCCTCCCTCACTACCTCCATCCCTCCCTCATCTCTCCATCCCTCCCTCCATCCCTCCCTCATCTCTCTCTCCCTCACTACCTCCATCCCTCCCTTCATCTTCCATCCTCCATCCCTCCCTCATCTCTCCCTCACTACCTCCATCCCTCCCTTCATCTTCCATCCTCCATCCCATCCCATTCCATCCTCGTTCTCTCCCTCCATCGTCCCTCCCTCAAGTGCGTCATCGGGGACGCTTTGCTTCAGACAGTTTTTAAACAGTGTTTGGTTTTGACAAGGTACTGTGACTACACGTTATGGTGAGATGTGTGTGATATTATAATGTGGTGTGAGGAGGGTACTTTAGGTGCTTCTGTACATCTACTAGTTTCTGTTTGGTGTCTCTCTCAGATGTCTCACGCTGCCACCAGTGCCTTGTGTCGCTCCATAAAGCTGCAGTGTGAGCTGTATCCCTCACGACAGATCGCCATCTGCCTCGATCCCTACTGTGGCCTGGGCTTCACCCTCTGGTGCCTCTGCAGGTCAGCAACACACTCTCTCTAAAGACTAATACTTATTTACTAATACTAATACTACGTACTTAAGACCTGTGCTTAAAAGTAACAATCAGTGAAAATGTGAAAACATGACTTGCGATGTTTATAACGAATACAAATGTTTACATTACAGTGCAACATTCTGACCTTTAACAAAGCTTGTATTTTATCTTTAAATCCTCTCCTGTGTATGTGTGTGTGTGTGTGTGTGTGTGTATGTGTGTTCATGCCTGCACCTTTGTGTGTGTGTTTGCATGTGTGTGCATGTGTGTTTTTGGGTGTTTGTGCACTTGTTAACTTGTGTGGGCTCTCGTTTGTGAGTGCGATTTTGCATGTGCGTGCATTTGTGTTTTTGTTTTTCCATGCATTTGCTTTTGTGTGCATGTGTCTGTTTGCGTGTGTGTATGTTTGTTTGTTTGTGAATGCATGCATTCGTGGTGTGCAATGCATGTGTTTCTGTGTGCATATGTGGTCTGCATGCATGTATGTGTGTGTGGTGTGTGTGTGTTTGTGTGTGTACATGTGTGTGTGGTGTGGGTGTGTGTTTGTGTGTGTACATGTGTGTGTGGTGTGGGTGTGTGTGTTTGTGTGTATACATGTGTGTGGTGTGGGTGTGTGTGTATGCAGTGTGTATTCAGGACACCAGTCGATCCTGGTCCCTCCTCTGGAGTTGGAGAGTAACGTGTCTCTCTGGCTGTCGGCTGTGAGCCAGTTTAAAGTGCGAGTGACTTTCTGCTCGTACTCCGTCATGGAGATGTGCACCAAAGGCCTCGGCTCTCAGACGGAAGCTCTGCGGGTCAGCGACACTCCTCCTTTTTATTCTTTTCCTTCCTGCTTTTGTTAGTTTACTGTTCATTAATTTAGGTCTTGCATTAGTTTGATTGGATAAAACGGCTGCAGGGTATGCAGTATAATAATCACATAATTACTAATATTTTATGAATCAGTTTATCGAACAAAATTTAATTCTGAATTCAGTATTTTAAAGTGAACAGTAACATCAATTTATTTATTATTTTTACAGTACATGTTGTCTTTCTACTTTCTCTCTGGCTTTCACAAGGCTTAAGATACGACATTATAACAAGGATAAGGAATTAAACGAACAATTTCTAAAAATTCTCACATTTGCGTGTGTGTGTGTGTGTGTGTAGTTGCGGAACGTGAACCTGTCGTGTGTGCGCACCTGCATGGTGGTTGCCGAGGAGAGACCTCGCATCACTCTTACTCAGTCCTTCTCCAAAATCTTCAAGGACTTGGGCCTGTCCCCTCGAGCGGTCAGCACCACCTTCGGCTGCAGGGTCAACGTGGCCGTCTGCCTTCAGGTGAGGGGAAGAGGAATGGAGGGAGGGATTGAAGGAAGGGTTACAGAGGGAGAATTGAAGAAACGATGGACGCTGGGAGAAGGGAGGATGGACGGAGGAGGGAGGAATGAAGTAAGGGAGGATAAAGGTAGGATTAAGAGGGCGAAATGGAGGCAGTGAGGGTTGGATGGGGATGATGGAGGGAGGGCTGTAGGTAGGGAGGGAGGGACGGACAATGGAATCGTGGAAGGAGGAGGGAGAGATGGAGGGAGGGGTGGAAGGTTGATGGAGGGAGGTAGGGAGGGAGGATGGAGAGAAAGAGGAAGGGTTGAATGATCGATGTAGGAATGGAAGAATACAGGGAGGGGCAATGCAGGAATGGAAGGAGGATGGATGGTGCATGGAGGTAGGGATGGATGGATGGATGGTTGGAGGTTGGAGTGGTAGAGGGAGTAATGGAAGAGGATTGAGGGGGAATGGTGGGATGGAGAGATGATGGAGTGAGGGGTGGAGTAATGATAAATTATAAATTATTTTTCATTTTTTACATGCCGCTTTTTAAGGAATCCAGTGTTTCTTCTCATAGAATAGCAAGTGAGAGAACAAAGACCTTAGAAATATGTGAAACTTAAGAAAACAACTTAAGAAAAGTTACTTATGATCTTGATAAAATGAGAAAAAAAATAATGTCCATTATCGATTTCTGTACATCTCTGACTGTGTATCATTTTTGTCTCTGACTTGCTTTTTCTTCTTTGTTGTTTTGATTCTTTTGGTTTGTTTAATGTCTTCCTGTTTTTTGTGTTGGTTTGTGTGTGCGTGTGTGTGTTTTTACCTGTTACTCCGTCCCACACCGTCAGCCCAACAGACTGGGTAACCTGGCTGATCAGGTATAACATGGTCAGGAGAGACGTGTGTGTGTGTGTGTGTGTTTTATATGTGTTTTTATGTGTGTGTGTGTGTTTGTGTGTGTGTGCACTCACAGAGCGACTGCATTTGCATTTATGCTTTTGTGAGCTGATTTGCATAAACCTTTATGCCATTTGTCCTTCCTTATGAGGTTCTGCTGTTTCGCCTTTTTTCGACTAGGGATGTACCAATACCTAGTGCTGGGCGATAAAACGATCTCGATCATTTTCGCGAAAATACATTTTTCAATGCCGACGATAGACTTATGTCTTAAACTTGGGGACTGTTTACACGTATACGGATATTTATATAAACGCATAGTTTTAGCCACCTCAAACACATATTTTTAAAAACATCCTCCAAAGTGAAACTTTTTCAAAACGCTGGATTCTCTGGATATGTGTAAACGAGTAAAACAGTTTTCTTCTGTTGTGCGCGTGCCTTTAAGGGCCTGTGTCCACCAAACATGTTTTTTGTACTGAGAGCGGTCAAAACCTCACTTCCAGAGCGCTTTCTCTGCACTTCTCTCAGCGCTTGTTGTTGCTAAGTTGTGAAAAGCGTCATCAGCATTTCTGCTTTGGTTCCTATTTCATGAAAACATTGTAAGGTGTTGCTTTGAGACGGTAGTTTAGCCGACATAAAAGAGATTATCTTTACAATGGAGAGAAGTGGCATCTTGGCGTTAGCGGCAGCGTTTGAACTAGATACTCGTGTCTTGGAGACGTAGAGATTGATAAAGCAAAAAAAACAAACTTCTCTAGCTGCTCCAGATGCGCCGACATTGTAATTAGTGAGTTCTTGACTGTGTGTGTCCCGCCCCTTCCTCGACTTTGATTGGCTAAAGTAGGGGTAAAGTGAGTGACTATTTGTCATTGTGAACACAGCACACAGTGCACCACAGCAAAATGTGACCTCTGCATTTAACCCATCCATGAAGGAGCAGTGGGCAGTTAACAAGCGTCCGTGGGGCAGTGCTTGGGGACGGTACCTTGCTCATACCTAAGTGGTATCTTTACCGGCCCTGGATTCAAACCTGCGAACTTGTGATCAGGGGGCGAACACCCTACCGTTACGCCACCAACTGCCCATGTCTCCAAAGAGAGAAGTGACATTGACGAGCCCAGTGCTCTTCTAATAGTTGAACGGATTTGCTCTCTGAGCGCTACGGTAATGAACCATCTCCACCGACGTCTTCTTGCTTCTCTCATTGGCTTTGTATTAAAAAAACCTGCGGAAAAAACGTGTTTGGTGGACACAGGCCCAAATACCTTAAATTCCTTGCATACCACAAGTGACTATGGTAACCATGAAGAAGGCTCCTGTATGGTGATCCACGCTAAGCATGTCGCCTGCTATTCGCTGATGGAGAAAAACATGGTGCAGACAAGTGTTAAACATTGGAGTTTGGAATCAGTTTGTGTACTAGATATATACTGTATTTAAGAAAAATATCTGCATACGTGTTAACAGGCTCTTAAACTTAGATAAAATAGTAAAGTGAATGTATGTTTTATCACATGAATAGCCGTCAAGCTAGAACCAGAGCCAGCCAACGTTGCATACGCAATTTTGACACAACCCCGTTTAGAAGTTACCATTCCGCCGCAGACTTTCGCAGCGTGATCAGTGTTTCGTCAGTGTTGGGGAAGCTACTTGTAAATGAGAGCTTTTCCAATTACTTCCAGCTACTTCTGATGAAAAGTATCTAAGATACAGCCAAGCTCCATTTTTAATATAGTAGCTAACTGCACGACCAGCAACGATAGGCCATCAAATTAATCCAGGCTATTTCATTTATACCTAATATGTGTGATACCCTTAAAGCAAATTACTTTTAAAAAATTGGAATGTAATGTTAAAAGTAATATGAAAATCTATATTTTTTACAATTTAAGCTATACTCAAGTGAGTACATTTAGTCCATTTTGCCTTTCACAGTCATACATGTTATTTTATATTGAAATTCTATATTATGATAAATATGAAGATTGATCAATATAATTTTAAAAATATATTTTTGACCATATCACCAGTTCTACAAACACAGTGCTACCTCGGTGCTCAAACAACTCAGACTACGAACATTTTGGAGTACAAACTATTTTTTTGCCCAAATTGGAGCTTGGAGTACAAATGAAATCTTGGAAGATGAACCGAGTGTCATATCATTTTTATATGGGAAATTGCAAAATTGCACAGAGCGAAATATTTCGAGACAAGCCGAACAATTCTTCACACCATCATAAAAATTAGAATTTATTTTGTACTTCGACTCTACACCAAATCAACTTGTATGACAAGAACCATCCATTTTTTGGCTTCTTTGTCTGGCCATCACAAATCTGTTTGTCAGGTGTGTTTTGTTTTTATACCAGAAATTATAAAATTGCACAAAACTCACAATTGCGCATTTGCACATTTTGAACAAAATTGAAAATTCAGCACTCAAACATTATTTTTGTTCAAAATTATTCATTTAAATCATAAATGATTAAACTCTTATTTCAATGATTTGTTTTGTGCAATCTTTCAAATCAAATTGTATTTTTGGGGGCCAGGATCGGCTCGGCTGAGCTGAAAACATCTTGTGGGCGCGAACAGGTGTTCTAGAGATTTCCGTAACAAAAAAAACAAATGAATGAATGAGGAAGAAGAAGAAAAATCACAAAATTTTCACTCAAACACATTAACCTAAAGAAACAGTTTTAAAATAGACCAGAAAGTACAGATATCTGTGTCTAGTCAGAAAAATAAAGACTCAAGTAAAGATACCTGACATTTCTATTTTTATCTACAGTATCAAATTTGTATTCATATTCCATTATTTCAGGAGTATATTTGTATATTTCTATTACTTTTGATTTTGACTTCTAGACCACAGAGAGGTGACTTCAGACAGAGAGAGGCGGTTGTATTAAAGCCAGATTAATGTTTAAATTAATCTTTTATTTGCTTATCAGTTTTTTAAAAGACAGATACCTACAACCATAAAAATGGTAAATATCGGTGCCGATAATCGCTCCACCCCTATTGGAAACTACTGGCTTTTTCCAAAATGGCGAGTTACTGGAATATTGAGGTTTCTGTGACATAAAGGTTCTGCTGCTTTCATTAGGTCTGTGCCATCTCTGATAGTGTGGATGCTTAAAAACATGGCGTGTGTTCCATTCTGGGGGCAGCTGCCTTAAAATGATGATTTTGGTGTTTTTAATTACACTGAAAACTTTTATTTCGACTGTACGTTATTGTGTTTTTCCCAAAATGGTGAGGGGGTGTAACGATACATCAGTCGACATCGATTCGGTGGTCCAGAATGAAAATGTCATATGTACTGTCACTTTTAATGTAATTTTGTGAGTTGATATGAAGGGAAGTTATTGTGTGAGATCAGATTATGATATTGTCTCAAATCTATGGAGAGTATTTAGTGTCAATATTATCAAATAAATATCACACTATTCACAAATATATTTCTTGATTCAGCAACAAATGGAACAAGATTCACAAAGATCATTTATGACTTACAAATAAATGTAACACCATTCACAAATGCATTTCTCCACTCAAAAATAATGTTACACGACGTAATAAATGTCAGTGTAGTTACATTATTCATTAAAACCTATAACCTGCATTTACAAACTAATCAGATATATTTGTGAACACCTACATTTATTTTTTTGATTTTTGAGACCTCCCCGATAGCGCCATGCACAAATGTGTTTTTTTTCTTAAAAAGGTATTTTATCATATGTTCCAAAGTTTATAGCCAATCACAATAACTGTTGAGAGTATGATTTAATCTTGACAATTTTAAAAACATTCACAAGATTGTAGTGGCTCCTTGGAGGGAGTGGCATTGCTGGCCAGAGAATGCCTGGCTTTCAAGGCGGGTGTTGAGTCAAACCTGAACATTCTCTGGCCAAACGTACCACTCCCTCCAAGAGACCACTACAATGCACGAATGTAGCGCAGTGTTGTCAACTTTAAATAAATTGTAGGGTATTCACAAATATATTTACGGTAGTTTGTAAATGCAGTTTATCAGTTTCAGAATAAATGCAACTGTACTGACATAGCGTGACCTCCACTGCAAAACTAGTCGCTTTCAAGAACAGAGGCTCTCGAGAAAAACCACCGTTATGTTGCGGGTAAAATTCGATTTTTTTTTTAGTGTTTTTTGAAACAGTGGAAGGTCTATACTGTACTGTTGGGAATAAATTTGGCTGAAAAACTTACCCTTTCCATCCTAAAAACGTGACTTTCTTTGGAGGTGAGGAATTCAATTCCAGCAGAATGTTAAAAAGTTCAGGGTTTTGACCGCTCCTACTCAATATTTTACGGTAAATCCACTGGCTGACTAGCGTGAAGATATTTCTCCTCGAATCCATCTCTGCCCCGAGTTCAGCTAACTCTAACGAGGTAGGCTATCCGTGGCTGTGAATGCAGTAGGCTACGTGAAATGCAAACGTAGCCGCCATCAGCATTCAAGCGCCCAGGAGTGCTACGGCGATAGTCAATCCTTAAAGGCATCTTCCGCTTTCACTTGGCGTGACAGGAGAAAACCCGAATTTTGAATGCTGATATCTCAGTCATATGTCGCCCATTCATTCCATATAGGCATTGCTTGAAGCTTGATTTATGCCCTTTCATGAAAAAACATAACTCAATTCTTGAGAATTTGCAATGTTTACTGGTTTTGCTGTGCAGAGTCACATTTGTGCGTCGTGTAACATTATTTTTGAGTGGAGAAATGCATTTGTGAATGGTGTTACATTTATTTGTAAGTCATAAATTATCTTTATGAATCTTGTTCCATTTGTTGCTGAATCAAGAAATATATTTGTGAATGGTGTGATATTTATTTGATAATATTGACACTAACTCTCTCTATACAAATCGATCACCAGCTCCTGAATCGAATCAAATTGAATCAAGTTTATATCGTATCAGACTTTGTGATATCGGCAGGCGTCGTATTGTTGTCAATTGAATCGATATGATATCGTATCGCGAAGAAACTTCTAGATTATTAATTCTAATTACCACTAATCAACGATATATCATAAAACTGCAATAAGTAGAACCAGTTTTGGCCGCTTGTTGCTCATCGTTAGTAAAGAACAGTGGGTTACGCCCAGGTTGGGACACAGCCTTCATATTTGCTTCTGCTCTAAATGACATGGCAACCTCCTCCCATGCTGCCTCGCCATCTTTACCTGGGTAACCCATTCTTGGCCATGCTCCCAGATTTCTGCTTCAGCAGTTGCACATTTATCCACTGCGTTTTTGGCTTCTACTCATATTTTAGCAAACAAAATTCTGGAGCGAATTTGTTTAGTTTCCAGCTGGTTTAGTTAAAGATAGTTGTGTTCAGTCTTTACTGTACGCATACACAATTCCACAGTTGGTATGTTCACGACAAGCTAATTCATTTCATATACGGTATACAGTACGTTTATAACTACAAACTAACCCGTAGAGACTGAAAATTTCCACCAGCACTAACTATGCTGTTACTCTCCGTAGGGCCTGTTTACACGTATTTTATAAACGTGATTTTTATACTGCTTAGCCTTTACTACACATAAACCGAAGCCATAGACACCTCAAACACTTATTTTTAAAATGCCTCCAACGGAATATTTTTCATACAACACTGGGATTCCTTCCGTGGATACGCGGTAAACCAGTAAAATGCAGTTTTCTTAAAAACGCTGACCTCTAGGGACATCACTAGATTATGACTCAGAATTATGGCATCAAATTAATGCCATATGCTTGTAGCTTAAAGGCTCTCTACGCGCTAGGTAGTGCACATAGAGTGTGACGTGTCCCATTTGACTTGGTACACTACATAGGGCGAGTAAGTGACTTCTTTTCTTGTAAATACAGGCACTACACCCAGAGTGCTCCAATTTTGCTCTACTCTGCCTACTCTGTTGAAATGTCAGAATTTTGATGTTATTTTTGTGTCGCGGCCCTGATACAAGAGGAACTTCGTCGAAGCAAAAAAAATATCTTTTGTCTTAATGCACTCGACTCTGCCTTCATCGTTTTATCAGCATGGGCAGATATTAACATTAAAACCATCTGATACCGGCATCGGCCGACATCACCGTGATCGCGGCATCCCTTGGCTTGATATGTCGTTTCTCTGCTCAGCAATTCTGATGCTCTGAGAGGATGAGAGATAAGGACCCTTAGCTGAGTATATATTGGTAAAGATATCACTTTTCTAAAAACATTTCCAAACCTGTGCAGGGAATGAAGTTGGTTCTCGACCCCGACTACCGTCTACGTGGACATGAGAGCGCTGCGACACGACCGGTAACACAAATACACTTCACTATTTACTCAACACACTCAACACATCTTCACTGAATAAAGACTGACAGGAGAGCTGCTGGATTTTCTTTCTTTTCTTTTATAAGATTTTTTAAAAATAAAATTTAATAACATTACAATGTTGAAATCTGGATGATGATGGGTTTTAGCGGAGTTGGGAGTGAAAAGAATAGAAACATACAGAATAGGAAAGCTCTATTGTTATTTCTTATTCCCATCTTTGGAAGAGAATAGAATAGGTTAGAATAGTCCAAGCAAAAGTCACAAAAAGCAGCACAAAAGCAGCAGGCTTAAGTTAAAGAAAAAGAAGAAGAATTCTTTCTATAAGCCAATGGTTCCAAACGTTTTCTGCAGGGCCCCCTTTCTAGATATTAGAACACATTGAGCCTCCCCCATTCAAACTGCACAGGTTCAGATTCAAACTTAATTTGAAATACAGCTCCCTTTTCTAATTACGCGAAACAAATGCAATTACAAATGGTGCAGTTCCACCACTGGGGGAGAAATAAAGAGCATACTGAAGTTATAAACAAGAATAAACACCTGTCTTCACAAAAATGGCTGGAAAAATTAACCAGGTCCCAGTCAGAAATGACTTAAAAGAGGATCATCTCAACTCTCACAGTTTTTCAGTGGCTGCTGAAAGTTGCAAATCTTTTCAGTTCGGGGTTGCAGCTGGGAAACAAAGTTTCTAGCAGTGCTCAAGTGGAGCGTAGGTTATCCCATTGGTGCGCCTCTCTGCAATACTTCTGCGCCCCCCAGTTTGGGAACCACTGCTATAAGCCAACAAGAGTTAGGAACCAAAATGCTTTAGCCTTTGCTGTAGCGCCACCTGCAGGCCACTTACTTGGCTTTTTCATTTTATTTTGAGAGGCATAGCATCCCTACTCATCCATCAGGTTTAACCTTTGTTTGATTTACAGTCTGTGCTGCATATAGACCTGTAGCATTTTTAGCGCCCCCTATTCTTCAGTCGCTGCCATTGTTTATCACAGCCTTAGATTGTTTATAAATTAAATAACTCTGCGCCTGGCTGCAATTAATTTGCTTTATTTTTTCGCCTGCTTGCAGGATTTTTTAAAGCTTCTTTCGTGTTATGTCAGCTTCAATAAGTTTTATACAAATAAACTAAACTCTAACAGTGCCCATATAAGGCGTGGGTGCTTATACTCATGTAAATGATCAAAGATCAAGGTGACATCACATACATTTCTGTCATGTTTTAGCGCCCCTAGAGGTCAAAATGTGTTTTCTTTTGCTATAGCGCCAATTACACACCGATCACTGCGCTATTCAGCCTGTGCCGAGCTGCACACCATTCTTTCTTGAAAAACTTACTTGTCTGCTGCAATAATCCATTTTGCTTGAAAAACACAGTGTGTTCCATTCTTGGGGGCAGCTGGCCTAAATGAGGATTTTGTGTTCTTAATTACATGGGAAACTTCGGTTTCTGACAGGACATTGTTGTCAAATTCAATGCCTTTTTCCCAAAATGTTGAGCGTCAACAGCACTGGGGTGTAATGACATCGGTCTACATCGATTGAGTGATCCAAAATGAAAATACATACTATTGCTCTATGTTGAACAGGAATATATTTTCTATTAAAAGAAAAGATTGTTTTTATTTAACTACTTTTAAAGCTTCTTTTGTGTTATGTCAGCTTCACTAAGTTGTCATTATAAAGAAACTAAACTCTAACAGTGCTCATATATGAATTGGGTGCTTTTCTATAATTTCATATAAATTATAAAAGCCTATGACGTCACATACATTTATGTAGCATTTTAGCACTCCCTCAGAGGTCAAAACGCAGCTGCACGCCAAGTTTTCGCAATAATCCTTTTTGTAAGAAAAATATATTATGAAGAAACACAACACTACAAGAGGGTTCCCTAACAATCCCCTTCAATAATATGTGCAAATACGGTAACAGCAATAAAATGGAGAAAAGTACAATCACATGACTGATACGTAGCTAAATGAGATTGTGTATGTTTGCTGTGTTGCAGGGTCTCGACTGGTAGAAAGAGGCTCTCCACACAGCCTGCCCCTGATGGAGTCCGGAAAGGTGAGTAACCCTAAAAAGTCTGTTTTTAAAGTAAAGGAAGTGTCCAACTTCCCTTCTAACAATGGAGATGTGAGTCATGTAGGATGGAGCATGCTTATGACCGACATTTCATTGCTTTGTTCAATGCATCTATTTAAGTTCATAAGCACTCACATATTACACTGCACCACAAATCAATCATCTCCGTCTGCTACTTGCTCTAATTCATGTGTCCTACAGTAAATCCTGTGCTGAATTCAAATCTGGAGCCACATTTTGTCCATCACATCAAGATCTTAGTTATATGACTTCACTTCAAAAACCAGTCGCTTGTCGCAACGGAGGGGTTTCCCAAAAAAAACGAGCGTTTATGTTGCGTGAGTAAAATTCTTGGATTTTTTGTTTTTAGTGTTTTGAAACAGGAAGGTCTATACTGTACTGTTAGAATAAATTTCTGCCGGAAAAATCCTTACCCTTTCCATCCTAAAAAACGCGGATTTTCTTTTGAGGTGAGGAATTCAATTCCAGCAGCATGTTAAAGTTTGTTTTGGACCGGCCTATCAATAATATTTACGTAAATCACTGGTTGACTAGCGTGAAGATATTTCTCCTGAATCCATCTCCGTCTCCCGAGTTCAGTTAACCTAACGCAGGTAGGCTATCCGTATGGCTGTGAATGCAGCGAGAATGCAAAACGTAGCCGCTGACCGCATTCGCCGCCTGTGAGTGCTACGGCGATATCAACTTCAGCAGATTTCTCCGCTTTCTCACTTACGTGACAGGAGAAACCCATCTTTTGAATGTTGATATCTCAGTCATATGTCGTCTCAGTATTCATCTCCCATATAGGTATCGAGTAGCTTTGATTTATGCCCTTTCATGAAGACATAGTAACTCAATTTTGAAAATTTGCGACAAGCGACTGGTTTTGCCGTGGAGGGTCACATATATGCAGAAATACTTCACATAAGGAAAGTTTGCCTTACAGTTGTGTGATTTGGAAAATGTACTTGTTGCAACTAATTACAGAAGTTCACCTGAGATTTAAATCAAAACATAATGTACTGGTCAAAAGTGCTTTAGGCCCCTACTATTGTATAATTATAATTTGGGTGATGTAAGAGATGAACATGGGGAGAGATTCTATTAAGATATGTCTGTGATGGACACAAGATATCAGCGCTGCTGTAACCAAAACATGATCAACAACTACTGTTCCATTCTGCAGCGGGAAACAACAGACACTCACAAGCACAAAAGCAGGTGCCTAAAGCGCTTTTGACCAGTACATTATGTTTTGTTTTAAGTCTCAGGTGAACTTCTGTTTACAATTTGTTGTAACAACACATTCTCCAAACATCACACAGCCAAGGCAAACTTTCCTTATGTGAAGTATTTTTGCATGTTGTGGCAAGCCAGTAGAAGGAAGACACCAGTAAGATTTTTTCTACCAAGTGAGGCTCCTTTATTTCACCAAATAGTCTTTCAGCACGTCATGAAAACACCACGCACAGCAGAGTGTTAAACCCAAAAACATCCTCTGAAGCCATAACTTCTTCCCAGCCCTATCCTGACAGATCCAGAGGGTGACCACAAACATTACTACAAACAAACGCTACTACAAACATAAACACAGAACAAGGAAAAGAACACTCCTAACACACAACATGAATTTACCCCACCAACCAGGAATTAAAACCAGAAACTTAACCAACATGTGGCTCCAGATTTGACTTCAGCGCAGGATTTACTGTAGGACGCATGAATTAGAGCAAGGAAAGACAGCGACATTGATTTGTAAGCAGCAGTGTAATGTACCGTTCAGAAGTGCTTTAGGCCTGCTTTTGGCGCCGCGGAGTGTTGATGTTGTCTGGCTGGTACGCTAGAGCATTTTGCTGGTTAGTGAGAAACAGCTGTTATTGTGTTGCTGTGCAACAATGCGTGTATCAAAATACCAAATGGTCACAAAACAATATTATGCCTATAACTTAAAATCTGGATCAAAGAGAAAGTTCTGAGTGCAGATTTGGATTCAACATTGTGCCCATTCCATGTAAATCACGCTTTACTTTCAGCAGCAAAATCTTTGTTCTCCAGGCAAGTTATTATCTGAATTTTATTTCATCCACTTTTTTCTGACCACTGCTTCTCCTACAGGTTTTGTGTTAGAAACATCGTTCCATCTCTAAAACCCGTGGTCTATAGCGGCGTGGACTGCTTTTGATACATGCACTCCACCCATTTTTCCAAACCAGCAAATTCGTCGCGATTCGAGGGTCCATGTGTCTCTTTTCATATCTATAACCGCCATGACCCGCACTCGTCTTTTTCATCCATCTATTCTGTCGTTTATTTTCCTCATAGGAAGCCATTGGTTTTCCCCATTAAGAATACATGGAATTTGGGATTCAAAAGCTTTGTTTTCACACGACGGTCAACACGGTTCTTATCCCGCCTCTGACCACCTCACTGAACACATTATCTCAATGTGTTTCCAATAACGCACTCGCCTTTGTTTTTTACTGAAACCAGTCCCTCCTTTCTTTCTCATTCACTTCAAAGTGCATTTTAATCAAAGTCTTTCTACTCGACAGTTTGTCACATACAAAACTTGAGCAAATCACACTGTGCGTTCTTGCGGAAATGCAGCTCTAGTTTATAATCGTGTGTTATTTTATAATCAGTCTGGTATTGTTAATGAAGAAGAGAAGGTATAATCCTGAGATATATATCGAGCACCATCGCTGTTCAGTAGGATTCATAGTTTTAACAACCGTATACTGAGGCTGCTGTTCTGATGAACTAGTTCTGATTTTGTAACGTCTAGTCGGCCACACCGGGTCAAAATCAACCTCCAGCTGTCTGTTTCAGCCGCCATAATGTTTAATTCGTATTTTCTTTTTACAGATCCTGTCAGTGAAAGTGATTATTGCCAACCCAGAAACCAAAGGACCGCTGGGAGACTCTCACCTGGGCGAGGCGAGTTCATTTCACCATCACTTCTGTTCATACCAAATCCCACAAAAACAACTAAAATATCATTTGACATTTTATTCTTGCTTAACCACACATTCAAAATGAACAGCAGACCTGTTGTTGAATGTAACTTTAGTGACGTATAATATGTGGCTAATGTCTGATCAGTATTTTTATCGGATCGATGCTGTGGGTCTGCTGGATCACCAAATCGGGACAGTATCGCTATTAACCTCTACTGCGACTGTCCTGAAGTTTTTATAGGGTTGTAACCCGATCCAACTTTTCTTAGTTTCGACACCGATGCTAATATTCTGCTTTGGTGGGCTGATCCCGAGCACCGATCCGATAACAATTTTTAATGAACAAGTTTGTGTATTTCTCTGTGAGGAGGAGACTGAGATTATTCTGTTCTGCTTAAGGAAATACTTCACTTAAATCCTGTTTTCCTACATTTCAAAACAATGTAATATACACACCCATATGTATATGCTAAATGATTTATTATTAAAAATAACATTTGTAAATGATTAGTTTAAACAGCTAGGCCATTTTCCCTAATCCTGCGGCGCTAAAACCACCAGGAACACAGAGGTGGCATTGTTGAGGAAATTAAATAGTACAACCGCACTGGTTTTGGGCTTGTAGTGTGTTGCGTTGCTTGTTCTGCTCATTGTCGACACATGTAGGAATTAGTGTGAATGTTGAACAATAAACCAGTTTTTACCACAGTCACACTTCATCGCCCAGTGCCACCGATAATTCAATCAATCCAGTCATTAGGAGTCGTTTATCGACCGACATCCCATCCACGTTTCGGATTGGTGCATCCCTAGTTTTTCCCCAGTGTAAGACATGAACTGGTGAGATGTGTGGTTATTTTTAACAGATTTGGGGTGGTTGTTTCACAATGCTACGGGCTACTACATCGTATCGGAGAGAGTTCTGCACGCCGACTTCACTTTGCACCCGGGTTGAGTTTTCGGGCGACACGCAGACCGCTTTGGGCCTGACCGATACCTGGGCTTCCTGCGCAGAACAGAACTCACCGACGCCAGCGGGGGTAAAATAAGTCAGCAGATTTAGAGAGAAGGAAATTAGAATAAAGATTAAAGACGAATCAGAATGCAGAACGTTGTGGGCACGATAAAGCAAGTTTATTTATACAGTACATTACACATTACACATAGATTATTCAGTATTCTGTGTTTCTTACTGGTAAACTGTAAATAACTGTTCTCTTCAGTTCGTACTGCTATATACAGTGGCGCCTTTGTTCGTGAGTTTAATTCGTTGCGATTTGAACCTTCGTAACTCAAATACTCAGATGTCAAATCAGTTTTTCCCTCACTGAGATGAATTGAATGTCAGCATCCGTCTAGACCCCCAAAGAAAACACCACTTTTATAAAAGTGCTTATAAATAACGACTTGCAGAGTAAAAATACAATACAATAGAACGTACTGCCATAAAGTGCTTTTATTAAGTGTAATAAAAGCAGCACTTGCTCTTGGAGATCGATTTGTTTTGGAAGACGCTGATGAAGGTGGAGGAGAAAGGCTGAACTGAATCACTGAATCTTATTAGCTGATTTCTGCCCGTTTGCCCACGCTTTCCTCCCTTTCATCTGCAGGGGTTTTGAATAAAAACCTGTCCAATGTGGTGTGTTTCATCCTCCCTTTCAGCACGTTTCCTGAACTGAGCTAAGTAAGTGTCATTAAATAGCGCCACAAGACGCTCCCAGCTGGCTCAGAACTCAATTTAGCTCTCAACTCAAAGCAAAAACGGCCGAGAGACGTCTCATATCTCGAAAAACCCTTAGTTGGGACACTCGTAAGTCAAGGTGCCACTGTATATACAGTATATATATAACCTACAACTCATCTTTGTTGAAAGGCCAGGCCCGATGTCGTACTGGAAAATGCAAGTTGTTGTTCGCTTTTATCAATCCTGGAACCATGTTGACACCTGATTGGAGACTGATCAATGTGATTGCTTTGCAGAGCGGCATGACGCGGGCCAGGTGAGCGCGGATCGACGCTGGAGTTGAGGAGGGATGAGATATCACTCCCATCGAAGACATCGAAACCTCCTGGCTATCAGATCTCACAAGAGCATCGCCGAGTGGTAACGTTCCCCCAGCTTCGTCTCTCCCCCCGATGTGTCCTGCTCGCTGGGTTGGCTGCTGCTAACGGGGTTTAACGAGGACACGCTTGTGCTCAGTTCGGACGCAGATTATATAGTGCAAAGTATGTAATTAATCAATCAATCAATCAATCACTCAGTCAGTCAGTTTCGATCAACACACGATGAAATGATTGCACAATCAACAGCTTTTCACCTCAAACTCACTCCTCTTACCAACCTTCCTCTCTCCCTCCCTCACCCCATTCACTCTCATTCTCTCACACTCCTGTTTCCTAATGGCTGTCCATCTCTCCTTCCTCTTTTCCCCTCTTGCTCATCTTTTGTTTCACTCCATCATTCTTCAATTTTTCTCTTTCTTCCTTTTCTGACTGGCTGACTCTATGCTTTTCTAATTTTCCCTTCTTTTGTTGTTCCTCTCTCTCTCTCTCTCTCTCATATCTCTCTCTCTCTCCATATCTCTCTCTCTCTCTCTCTCTCTATTTCTCTCTCTATTTCTCTCTCTCTCTCCATATCTCTCCTCTCTCATCTCTCTCTCTATCTCTCTCTCTATTTCTCTCTATCTATTGTTCTCTCTCTCTCTCTCTCTCACACTTTGGTCATCTCTTTGTTTTTCCTTCTCTCCCTTTCTCTCCTGTCTCTCTCCGCATTCTCTCTCTCTCCACATCTCCCTCATCCATATCTCTCTGTCCTTCTCTCTCCTTCTCTCTCTCTCACTTTGTCATTCTCTCTGTTTTCCTTTCTCTCTCCATATCTCCCTCCCTCTCCACATCTCTCCCTTCCTCTCTCTCTCACTTGTCATTCTCTTGTTTTTCCTTTCTCTCTCTCCATATCTCCTCTCCATATCTCCTTCTCTCCATATCTCTCCATCTCTCACTTTGTCATTCTCTTGTTTTTCCTTCTCTCTCTGTCTCTCTCTCACCTCTCACTCTGTCTCCTCACTCTCTGCCTGCCTCCGCTCTCCTCCCTCCTCACTCTCTGGTCATTCTCTGTATTTCTTCTTCTCTCACCTCTCTCCGTTTCTCCTCTCCCGCAGTGCTGTGTCTACCTGACCAACCTACAGGTGGTGGTGGAGCTGGAGGGTTCGAGCAGAGGCGCTGGACCTGCTGCTGGTGACCAACGTGGTCCTGGAGGAGCACCTGCTGATCGTGGGCGTGGTGGTGGTGGTGGACCCCGGCGTCATCCCCATCAACTCCCGTGGCGAGAAGCAACGCATGCACCTGCGCGACGGCTTCCTGGCCGACCAGCTGGACCCCATCTACGTGGCCTACAACATGTGAGCGCGAGCGCCTAGAGCTCGCTACCGTTACGGGGCTGTCCTGAAGACTCACCTCTCACCTCTCGTCCAGCAGACTGCTACTGGCCTAAAATCCTGCAGGAGCAAAACCCCACTGCAGCAGAAACACCTGGACACTCACCTCTCGTCCAGCAGGGAAACGAAAGTAGAGGGAGAGAGAGGGAGGAAAAAAGAGATAGACAAAAAGAGAGAGAGAGAGAGAGGAAAAGAAAGAAAGAATAAATGAATGAATAAATGCGAGAGGGAAGTACAGAGTGACAGGAGGAAGAGAGGGAGGTAAAGGAGGAGACACAAAAACAACTCTCTCACTCTGTCCTTCTCTCGTTCTTTTTTTTCTTTTTTTCTTTTTACTTTTTATCTTTTCTTCTTCCTCTCTCTCCTTTATTCTTCCTGTCTCCTGCTGTCCCTGTCTCTCTGTCTTTCTTTCTCTCTGTCACTCTGTTCTTCTCCCTCTTTCATTCATTCATTCATTCTTTTATCTTTTCTTTCCTTCTCTTCTTTCGACATCTCCTTTTTTCTTTCATTCTTACTTTCTTCTTACTTTTTGTTTTTTTTCTGTCTTACTTCTTCTACTGTGTCCTTTTCTCTTCTTTTCTTTTATTTCTCTCTCACGTTGTTCTTTCCTTTTCTTTTTTTCTTTCTTTTTATTTTGTTTATCTCTTCCCTCCCTTCCACCTCTCTTTTCTTTTGCTCTTTTCGTTCATCTTCTCTCTCCTTCCTGGCTCTTCTCTCATATACTTTCTTTTTCTCTGTCCTTCTTTCTTTCTTCACACACACTTTTATTTTTTCACTTCTTTCTTTTCTTTTTTTCTTTCTTTTTTCCTTCTTTCATTCTTTCTCTTTTTTCTCTCTCTCCCTCCCTCACGCCTTGTTATCTTCCTCTGTCTCTTTCATCTTTTCATCTTTTTTCCCTTCTCTCTCCATCTTGCTTTCTCTCTCTCTTTCTTGCTCTGTTTCTTCTTCTCTCCCTCCTTCTCGCTCTCACTCTCTCTTACCTTCTTTCTTTCTTTCCCTCCCTTGTGATGGAGATGTGGGGAGTGTTGAAGGAGGAACGAAAGTCATTAAGCTCACATAGCGCAAAATAATCCATTGAACCCTCATGTGGTCCAGTGGGAAGGCAAGGTGTGGATCAAGGCGTGGTCGTTAGTTTTACCTGAGATCAGGTGTGAACCACGTGTTTTACCGGATGGTGCAAGGCTCGCTCTTTTGACAAACCTCAAACAGGAACCACCATCACTGAACAGACACCCGCTACCGTCCACCTGTAATGCAGCCGTGAGATCCTTGAGATCCTGTTAACATTCACACCTGGGGCACAGGTACGAAAGCAGCAACTCCACACTCGGGATACGTGACTCCTGGTGTTCCCATCGGACCTCATTATAGAGCGGGTCCACTCCACTACAGCAGAAACAGCTGGAACTCCACTTCAGTCTTTTACAACTGAAGAAGAATATTTTGGGATGAGAGCTGAAACGTCTTCAGGATACTTAAACGACGTCCAGTTGCCTTCCACTCCGGCTCTCAAGACTAACATGTTCTGGACTGCTGAGAACCTACACAGACCACAAGTGAGGAAGAGGAGGAGGAGGAAGCCCAAAACTGGGAGAATTTGCACACAGGAACGATAGAGAGAGAAACAAAGAGAAAGAGGACCTATTTTTCTCTTCTGCACATCCTCATCAGTCGATTACGGAACTATGCAGCGTGTGTGAAACTGTTTTTACATTTTGGGGAAGACGGTAACAATGCCTTGAAGACAAACTGTGTCTTGCTATTTCATCAGTGGGCCAATAACTGATTAGTATCTTCACATCCGCCTTTTTTTCTTTCTTGGTTTACATGACAGCCACACCTTAGTTTACGTGTGGATGTCCCTTTTCCACTGCCCCGGTGCCAGTGCCAGTTCTGGTTGCAGACCCCATTTTTGGAAACGGTGCCATGTTTTTCCCAACTGAAAATCAACTGTAAATCATCCCCAAAACCTGTGATATCACGAGCAGTGGGAGGAGGAGGACTGAAGTGTGAAAATACACTATATTGCCAAAAGTGTTGGGACGTCGGAACCTTAATGAAATCCCATTCGTAATCCATAGCCTTTAATCTGGAGTTGATCCACCACTTCCCGCTTTAACAGCTTCACGCTTACTGGGAAGCCGGGTCCACAAGGTTTAGGAGTGTGTTCGCTTTATTGACCATTCTTCCCAGAAGCGTATCTGTGAGGTCAGCAGCCTCTGATGTTGGACGAGAAGGCCTGGCTCACAGTCTCCGCCTAATTTCGTCCCAAAGGTGTTGTATCAGGTTGAGGTCAGGGCTCTGTTTAGGTCGGTCAAGTTCCTCCTCCGCACCAAACTCCCTCATCATCCATGTCTTTTAAATAAATAAATAAATAAATTTGAATTGAATTGAATTTTACGGAGCTTGCTTTGTGCACTAGGTGGTGTAGTCATGTTGGAATGAGGAAGGGTCACACCAAACTCTTCCCCACAAAGTTGTCCACCGGTGTGCTGAAGCTGCTAGGAGTTCTCCTCACTGAATTAACAGGTCAAGCCCAACTCTGAAATCAACAACCTGAATTTATGATTTGGAGGCATGTCCCACCACTCTTGGCAATGAAGGTATAAGGAGCAAGAAATTAAGAAACCAAATTAAATTAAAAACTAGGATGCACTGATCTAAAATTTTCAATTCCGTTACCGATGCCGATACTTGGGCTTTTTAATGAATACGTTATGTATTTCTCTGTGAGGAGGAGACTGAGATTATCCTGTTCTGCTTAAGGAAATACTTGACTTAAATCCTGTTTTCCTACTAAAACAATGTAGTAATCACACACCCACATGTATATGCTACATTATTTATTATTAAAATAACATTTATAAAATGATTCCTTTAAACACAGTTGTGTAATTTAGTGACGCTCCCTAATCCTGCGGCGCTAAAAGCATCAGGAACACAGAGATTGTGAGTGAGAGCTGGTGTTGTTGAGGAAATTAAACAGTATAATGGTGTATGTGCTTTTGGGCTTGTAGTGTGTTGTGTTGCTTGTTCTGCCTTAATATTGTCATATTAATATGTAGGAACTAGTGTGAATGTTGAACAATAAACCAGCTTTACCACAGTCACACTTCATATGCAGACAGAGAAAAACTTACAATTTCATTAAACAGGAGTGTGTTTTCCAAAAGCATAGTTGGTAACGACATAGCAACACTATGTTAGTTGATGTAATACTGTTAGTTGCTAATGTACATTGTCGTTGCTAATGTACACTATGCTAGTTGCTACTGTACACTATGCTAGTTGTTACTGTACACTATGCTAGTTGCTAATGTACATTGTTAGTTGCTAATGTACACTATGCTAGTTGCTACTGTAATCTATGCTAGTTGTTAATGTAATATTGTTGGCGCTAATGTACATTGTTGGTTGCTAATGTACACTATGCTAGTTGCTAATGTACATTGTTGGTTGCTAATGTACATTGTTGGTTGCTACTGTACACTATGCTAGTTGCTACTGTACACTATGCTAGTTGCTACTGCACACTATGCTAGTTGCTAATGTACATTGTTGGTTGCTAATGTACACTATGCTAGCTGCTAATGCAATAATCTGTTGCCACACATATTACACTATGTTGTAAGTTGCCACATATACACTATGCTAGTTGCTAATGTACACTATGCTAGTTGCTAATGTACATTGTTGGTTGCTAATGTACATTGTTGGTTGCTAATGTACACTATGCTAGTTGCTAATGTACACTATGTTAGTTGCTAATGTACACTATGTTAGTTGCTAATGTACACTATGTTAGTTGCTAATGTACACTACATTAGCAACTATGCTTTTGGGAAATGCACCCCAGATCTGCTCCATAGATCGACCCAACGCCGCCGATACCTGATCCAGCTATTTGAGTGGTTATCGGACCGATCTGACCCACGTATCGGATCAGTGCATCCCTAATTAAAACTACTCACAGTTTCAGCGTAATGAGGATCTGATCTGTTCAGCTGACCCAAACCTCACGAGGAGCAACTGTTAGGGGATAAAACGGAATAAAATGAAGATATTTGGTTTTTGGGGTTATTTTTCTTTTTTAGTTGTTACCCAGCTCCCAACTTGGCTCTTAAGTCTTAAAAGTGCAGTGTTCGGTTCTTTCTGGTTCTCTCAACTTGAGTTCCAGTACCGGCACTGGTGCAGTGGAAAAGCAGCATCAGTGACACGTACAGATGCCCTGTGTGAGCTGCCGATGCCCTGTTGTTCCTTTAAGGACAGTTCATGATGGTCCTCTGAAAAACGTTGCATCTCCGGATTTCAGCGTTTTACATACCAGAACCTGACCTTAACTCTCCAAAAAACGTCCACGACTAGCACTACAAATAAAAAAACATTTCATACCATATTAGCAGTAAAGCAGTTTGTTTAAAATAATTTGTTTGCTCTCATCATTATCCAGTAATCTGATTACCAGTTCTACCAAGACTTCAACACGTGAGTTTGTTTTGAAAGAATAAAATGCAATAAGGAGAGTGTTTAACTAACTATATGGACGTTGGAATGGGGACAGAAGTGCAGCAGTGTGCTCAAAATTTCACTTTAATTACTGCTTTTCTCTTATTTGCTTGCACATATTTGGTGACTTTCTTTTCTGTTCCGTAATACCTCGATACCTGAGGAAAAATTAGGGACGCGCAATATGGAAATTTTTCATGGAAAATTTTTCACTTTTTTATATTCACTGAGAATTTTGGCACAAAATAACGCCATACATTTTAAGATATACAGTCCGATATATCTTCCGAACTCAGAGTTTGGACATGGTTGGACATCCCCTACCATGGTGTATTTTTAAAGAAACACATTAAAACATGAATAAGTTTGTCTAAATGACAGTAGGTAGAAATTTAATTAAGCATATAATTATCAAATGTGAACCTATAACTATTTAAATATCTACATACTACATGCGGGACAATGCTAATTAAATTAAATTGGTAACCCTAATTTATAGGGGTGCGCAAAAAATTCAATTGAATTGTGATTGTCGATTCAAAATCGATTCATGCATTCCAAAAAAACAATCCCTAACCCTAAACTATATTTGATTCTGTGTGATTTTATTGTTGATCTGCCACAATCAAATGGGAGAAGTAACTCAAAACAGCAATCTGGAAACAAATTCATCTATGTACTGAATCTTGAATTGTTTATGAATCAGGAATCAATTTTGAATCGAATCGTGAGTCCAAGAATCTGAATCAAATTGTGAGATTTTCTGAATCGTGCACCCCTACTAATTTACTGATTTTACAGCATATTATGCATATATATTATTCATTGTGTCTCTATCATCGAAAATTTATGTATACAGTTCTTAGAACCTCGGTCTGGAAGCGTCTTACTATCCCGTTCCGCTGGTGTGTGTACACCTTCCATAAGAGTGTGTCAGCAAATGAGAGAAACTGTAGGTGTTTGAATTCAGTGGCATCGACTTTGACGTTCAGCTTTTCCCTTATTTTAAACGTGGGCCTTAAATATGTGCTGATGCCTCTGGACATTTACATATTGGTTTTATTGTTAATATTTTTGATCTTTCAGATGCTGGATGCAAAAATCCTAATTTTATTCCACTTGTTAAGAGAATCGGTTCATGCAAACGCCATTTTAGACAACGTTATCTTGCCTTGTAACCGTTCTAATGTTGCAGAAACGTTTATGCATCTCTTCTCATCCCTCCCAGGTTTTGTGTCATCAGGCATCACATTTTAAAGGAGAACTTCGGTCAATTTCAACATTTAGCTCTAATGTTCGGTGTCACGGAGTGCTGTCAGTAGACACAAACGACAAAACTGATGCTGCCTACACCGACTTATGCTCCTTCGAGTGTTCGCACCCTGACGACTGTAATGCTAACCACTCGGGCTGGTTTTGCCTCTTAACATGCTCAAAATGTCATTACAAGTGCTAGGCAACGTGAAGCTGTTCCTTACGAGACAGTCACATACCTCATAGCTCACATAGCTCGTGGTTAAGCCCATAGTAATGACTGTGCAATAACATAGATAGCGTAGCCTGATATCACAGCTGAGCCTGCATAGCTCCAACAACACTGAGCCTGAGTTCCCGCGCATGCCCATTAGTGATTTGTTGGTTACGCACGACATAGCACTTAGAGCCGGCTCTTTGAAGTGAACGATCAGCGTCATCTTGGAAGGAGGAAGTGGAATATTTGTCGTTGAAACCTGACTGTAAGATTGGTAACTACATTGTATGGTTGCCATGACTCAATATAATAAACCTGAACAACTCATCTAGTTAGGATTTGCAGTTCAAACATCATGCATTGACCGGTGTGGACTAGGGCTGGGAATTGATAAGATTTTATCAATATCAATACCATTATAGATGCTTCCTTTTGATCCAATTCCTTATCAATTCTCTGATCGATTCCTGAGTAGGGTTTTGAGTGTGAATAAAGTAGTTCTACACAGTCTTCTGCACTAAAATCAACCATTTTATTTTTCCAAAATCACTTCTGCACAAGACTGTGAACATCAGCACATTCATATTGATATTCAGAGTTGTTATTCTGCAGAGACATTCTATGGTTTAGTTTATGAAGAACATTAAGGTTAGTGCAGGTGGAGACACTTCTTTATCCATTTGGAATCCATCTGGGTATAGAATAAAATGATTTAATAACAAATAATGCATTTTTCTAGATTTATTTTTTACTCTCTAACATTATAGAATGTAATAAATATTTTCTGATTAATGTAAAATGAAGAAATACTGAAGTTTTGGTCATTTTTCAGCATTTGGACTGATTTTGGTCTATAACTCATTTTTGACTCATTTCTGGGAGAGAAGTACATTTTTGTCATGAGGGCGTTCCATATGAGAGCCGCGGCACAATAGCGCTGTGGACGCGCGTCGGGAATAAATAAATATCAAGTAAATGTCTGTACTGTGAGTAGAACGCTGGTTGTTGTTATTTATCAGCTAAAATGTAAGTTTTGTCTGTGATAAATGGGAAGATTTAACTGAATTGGAAGATTTTAGTAAATGTTGGACTTCCCTGTGAGAGTTGTGAGCTCTAACAAACGCAGCGTGTGTGGAAAGTCAAGTCGCAGAGTGTGACGTAATGAACCACAACGCGAAACTTGGGGGGAAAACCGGAAAACGTGCTGAAAATGAGAGAGTCGTTAAGAAGAATCGATAACGTTGGAGGTGTGCAGTTCTGATGAAACTGATTAATTGAACCGGTTATGAGTCGGGACTTGACTTTGGTGTGGATTTTAGCTGAAGCGATGTTCTCAGAGGTATGTGACTGCCTGGATAAACAACGATTTGAACTGTTCTTTCACAACCACTGTTGCTCGTAAGGAGCAGCTTGGCGTTGCTTTGCACCTGTAATGTAATGTTAAGAGGCTAAAAACGTTTAAAACCTGGTTACAGTCGCCAGGGTGCGAACACTAGAAGGAGCATAAGTCGGTGTAGGCAGCACCAATTTTTGTCGCTACTGACAACGCTAACATTGGAACTAAATATTGCAAATGACCGAAGTTCTTCTTTAATGTCTATAAATTCATACAAATGAATGTATTGGGGTGACTTTATTCCAAAGTCATGCGTGTACTGTGCTTTATGGAAGGTAAACGTCATTTTAACTCATTTTTCTCCAGCACACAGACATTTAGTTCAGACCAAACACCAAAACACGAGCAGGAAAGGCACAGTTATTTCAGGAACTAAAATGAGAGAACTTTGCAGGTAAAGATTCCTGAGCTTGCGTTCAGGGCTCCTTTTAAAAGTGTAATTATAGCTGCGTGTATTTTTCAGTCTCGTTCTCTGTGTGATGAAGAGTAGGCCAGCATTGTACAAAACGAACACATAACGAGACCACTTCTGTCAACGGCTGCATTCTGTCTTTTGACTGGTGTTGCAGGCAGTAAAGCCTGGTGTAATTATGTACAGGGTTTGTGTAAGTTATTACTGGGACGTTGCGGAAGTGTTATCTCACAGCAGAATGGTTTAACATGTTTTAATGACATTAAAGTAACCACGTGAAGATCTGTAATAAGATGATGATGATGATGATGATGAAGCAGTGAGAGGTTGTTTGATGGCTTGTTGAGGAGTGTGGATGTTTTTTGGTGACGTGTCCTCACTGTTAAACTAGCCTCTGTTAGCGAGTGCTTCTCAGTTTGGCTTTGTCTCATCTTATGTTACTGTTTCTTAATAAAATAACTTGCTTTTACTCGATGTTTCTGTGCAGTTTACGACCAAGACGCTCTTCTTTCCTTCACACTTTCTCTTTCTCTTGTCCCTCCTTCTCGCTCTCGCTCTCTTACCTTCCTTCTCTTCTCTCCTTTCATTTTATCTCCTTTCTTTTGTACTTCACCTCTTTCATGCTCTCTTTTCCTTCTTTTGGTCTCTTCTTTTCACTCTCTCTCTCTACCTTCCTTCTTTTTCTTTCTTTCTTTTTCTCTCATATTTACTCTCTCTTTCTCTTTCTCTGTTTATTTATTCCCTTCTTACTCTTTTGCTCTCGCCCTCTCTTATCTTCCTTCTTTTTCTTTCTTTCTTTCTGTCTTTTTGTCTTTTTTCTTCTTTTCTCTGCTTTCTTTTTATCTTTTTTTCTTTCACTCCTTCTTTCCTTCCTTCTTTCCTTCCTTTATTTCTTTTTTTGTCTGTCTTGTATTTCTCTCTCTCTCTCTTCTTTTTGTCTGCCTTTCTCCTCTCTTGCTCTCACCATCTTACCTTCCTTATTTTTTTTTCTTTGTCCATCTCTTGCTTGCTCTTCGTGTGTCCCGTCTTCTTGCTCTCACTCGCTCTCTCACCTTCCTTGTTTTTCTTTCTTTTTTTCATTCTTTGTCTGTCTCTTCCATCTTCCTCTCTCATGCTCTTTTTGTTCTTCTCTCCCTCCTTCTCACTCTCACTCGCTCTCTTACCTTCCTTCCTTTGTTTCTTTTCTTTTTGTCTTTTTTCTTCTCTTCTCTCCTTTCTTTTTATCTCCTTTCTTTCATACTTCATCTCTTTCTTGGTCTCTTTTTCTTCTTTTTGTCTCTCCTTCTCACTCTTTCTTCTTCTCACTTTTCTTTTCTTTCTTTCTTTATTTTTGTCTATCCCTTTCCCTCTCTGGCGCTCACTCTCTTTCTTTCTTTTTGCCTAACTTTCTCCTCTCTTGCTCTCACCATCTTAACTTCCTTATTTTTCTTTCCTTCTTTCTTTCTTTCTTTCTTTGTCCATCTCTTTCTTTCCTTCTCTCTCTTTCATACCTTCCTCTCTCTCTCTCTCTCTCTCTCTCTCTGTCTCTATCTGCGTCTTTCTTAATTTCCTTCCTCCTCTCTCTCTTTCTTGCTCTGTTTCTTCTTCTCTCCCTCCTTCTCGCTCTCACTCTCTCTTACCTTCTTTCTTTTCTTTTTTTTTGTCTTTTTCTCTTCTCTTCTCTCTCTCTTTCTTCTTTCTTTCTATTTCCTTATTTATTTTCTTCTCTCTCTTTCATACTTTCTCGGTTTCTTGCTCTCTTTCTTCTTTTGTCCCTTCTCACTCTCTTACCTTCCTTCTTTTTTCTCATCTCATTTTTACTTCTCTCTCTTCTTTCGTTCTCTCTCTCGCTCTGTCTTTCTTCTTATCTCCCTCCTTCTCTTTAATTCCCAGTAACAGCCGCTCCTGTGGTTCACACATTGGTTCAAGAAAAACTTGTTCCCTGATCCATACCGTGGTCCATGTGACTCTAACCACCTGTTAGTCAGTAGGGTGTGTCAAGAACCACTTTCCAGATGATAACCGCACTACAGGAGAAATACCTGGAACTCCTTTTGGATGAGAGATAAAATCACTTCAAGAAATTGAACAGAACTCCAGTTGCCCTCGATTCAAACCCTTAAGACAAGTTTCCTTGAAGCAACTAGGGCTTAAGGGTATTGCTCAGGGATGCTGTGGTGGTAGCCATGGAGATAGGATTTGAATCCATTGCCTCTTGGTCCAGAGGCGAGTATTCTAAGCACTAGACGACCACCACAACTCCACACGTCATCCGAAACGCTTCATCAAGTTCTAAAATTTGGAAATCTAGGAGTTCCAGGTATTCAACGTCTAGTGGAGTCACTTTGGAGTTGTTGCCCCGTCCTGCTGTCAAGGGAGTCGTTAGTGTCACACGAAAGCGAGGTGTGAAGCTTCGCCCCACCCTGCCATTATCAAGTGATCCATTTGGGTGACATGGGAGGAGGGTTGTGGGGATGTGGGTTACGTGTTGTATGTGGTAGTTGGTGTAAACCCACACCTCTGTTCAGTGATGCTCTTTCCAGGTGGACATACGTAGATGGGCTTCTTTACTCCTCTCTCAATCCATTTGTCTTTGTCCAAAATGTGCACATTTTTCTCCACAAAAGGGTGAATTTTTGTATTCATTAGGATAAGTCTAGCTTACAAAAGTTTTAGGCTTCCGGCAAACAGTTGCAGCAAGGCCATATTTTCACATGCAAATTAGCTTTGTGGCAAACTTGTGGTGGACTTCTAGCAAACTTTGTGGAAAACTTGTGCACCTGGAAAATTCATCACCAAAAGTTCACTACAGGTTTGTCATTGCTGGCTATTTGTTTTGGCAAATCACTGGCAAACACATTTGACACTAGTGCCAGAATATTGCCTCAAGTTTGCATGCCAGTGGTAAATTCCACTATTCCCCACAAATTAACGACAAGTTTGCTACAAACCTGCTGCAAGCATTTTGTTTTTGTAGGGACTCGGCTGTGTGTATGCACGTAAAGGAGAAGGGCCAATCTTTTGAGGATGACTTACATAATGGCAGCGTGGGGACAATTAACCTTATTTTTCATACTTTTAGGAAAAAAGTCTTACCCTTCTCATAAAAAAACGATTGGTGGTGAGAGTGAGGAATATATGAAGCCTGAATAATAGGACCAATTTTTATTGAATTTTTATTGAATTGTATTTATTTTAACTAGCATGTCATATTACTGTATTTCCACGGCGTGGGATGTTGTGTTTTTTTTGCGCTTGTCTGCAGCAAGCCGGATAAATTCTTTATTAAGTGAGAAACTACATACCTTTGTATCTCTTTCATCTCTTTCAGTTTCACAGTCATGTTGCTGATAGTTTTTTGCAGGACATTTTGGAAATATTTCCTACCTCTCCGTTTGGAGTGAAGGGGTAATCCCTTTCCTCTTCCTCCTTCCCCTTGATCTAAATGGGGAATGGCACCCTACCCCTACACATCAACGTTCAGATCTGAGGGGTAGGGCTA
Source organism: Distichodus sexfasciatus (assembly GCA_032718565.1). Taxonomy (NCBI): domain Eukaryota; kingdom Metazoa; phylum Chordata; class Actinopteri; order Characiformes; family Distichodontidae; genus Distichodus; species Distichodus sexfasciatus. The sequence continues at coordinate 178,311 of JAVGVS010000497.1, read as the reverse complement.
AGGGGTGAAGTGGGATCACCATAAAGCTAGTTTTGGGACATTTCTAGAAGTGCTCGATGCTAACGTGACAGTTTAAGCGGCCTGGTGACTGATGTATTTTAATGTTTGAGATTCCTTTTTAACTCTCAGGAAAGCCTTAAATAATGGAAAAATCCAGTCTTTAGTGACTGGCTCTGAAACTTTTGGAAAGGCAACTTTTCTCTTTGGCTCTCGACGAAGGTGGTCGCATCTTTCTCCTCTCCCTCCCCTATCTCTCCTGCCGGCTCTCTTGTCTTGTCCTGTTTCGTGTCTGTCTCCGAGACTCTCTTCGCCCTGCTCTCCAAACTACGGAATTATGGATTTGATCAACTGGTCTCTGAACGCAATTGACATCATCTTCTCGACAAGAAGCTTGGGTTCGGGGGAACCCAGCTGTCCTGCAGGAAAGGTTTGCGGCGAGATACATGATGGACAGGTGGAAGAAGTGGCGCGTTGTGTGCCTGGCAGCCCTTTCCTTGGAGGACGTGGACGATCTATCTATCTGTTCGGAACCGTGATAACTGGGTTTCTGCTGATTGGATTAAGCAGGTCCTGGGATATCGACGACTGAAGAAAGCGGTCACAGCTGCTCAAAACCCCACAAGGCTGGCCGGCTGGATTGAAACGGTGGTGAGCAGAGCTGTTAACACTCAGACTGTGGTTATGGACCGCAAGTTGGATCACATCTTGGAGAAGTTTGCAGCTCTCCACTGGGATTTGGACAGACCTGGAGACCAGTGATGGACATTAGATATCTGTGAAATTGGAAGACAGATATCGATCCAACCCAAACAACCATTCTCTCTCCCTGCTTTTTCTCTCTTCCTCTCTCCTCATGTATTCTATATTTCCTTGTTTCCTATGCTACCTCTCGACTGACCTGTCCCCCCAAAGTGTGATGTTTGTGTATGTATGGTCGGAGGGGTCAAATTTCGCTGCATGTAACAGTGTATGTGACAAATAAAGGCTCAATTCATTCATTCATTCATTCATTATGATTGAGTGCTTAATGCTAACATGACATTGCAAAGTCATTAGGTGATTAGTGGACAATAGCATTATCTAGTTGTAGTAGCCTAGTGACAAAGGTTTGAATTGATTTTAGATGGTTCTTTATTCAACAACAAAATTATTCAAGTACAACTTGTGGTGAAGTGCACTCTGATATAATACCACTTGCTTGAAACAGACCTGTGTGCCTGAATCAAAGGCAGCTGGACTCTTTTTAGGTTCCTGAACATGCTTCACGTCTTATCCGAAAGGCTTCTGCAGTTCTAAAAACGGATTTCGGATGACTCACTTGATGGCATGGTGGGGCAACAATTCCGAGAATGATTCACCCCTTATCTCATGTGACCCTAAGGGCACTTTGATGGGAAGGTGTGGCAGCAACTTTCAGAATCAACTCCAAGGAAAATACCTGGTACATTTACACAAGTATCTACAGCATTTAGCAGAAGATCTTATCCAGAGCGACTTCCATTTCCCACATCCAGAGCAACTAGGGGTTACAGGTCTTGCCCATGAACCCAGTGATGGTAGTGCTGCTGGAGAGAGGATTCGAGTCCATGATTTCTAGGTCTTGAGGCGAGTACCCCAACCACTAGAACACCACCACCACCACTACTACTACCAACACTCAAGGCATATGCTGATGTGGGGACTCCATCCGGTCCTGCTCTCAAGCCAAGACTCTTACCAGTGAGCCATTGGAGCTTGTATACATCTGGGAGGCCCATGTTCTTTTAGAACTTTTAGAAAGAAGTCTTGCAAGTGAGAGGTGAAACGTCTTAAAGAGCCTAAATATGTAAACGTCCTGTTGACTCAAGCATGGGGCGGTGATGGTCTAGTGCAGGGGTGGGCAATTCTGGTCCTGTTTTCTGTCATACCTGATCATTCTCTTCTGGTGGTTATCTACCTGAATCCAGGCAGATGGAAAACCTCCAGCACACTGGACCTCCAGGACCGGAGTTGCCTACCCCTGGTCTAGTGGTTAGGATACTTGTTTCTCAACCAAAAGGTTATGGGTTCAAAGCCTTCCTCCAACACTACCATCACTGGACCCTGAGCAAGACCTTTAACCTCAGGTTGCCCCAGGGAAAACTCTCCTTGTCTTTTGGAAATGGAAGTCGCTCTGGATAAAAACGTCTGCTAAAGGACCGAAATGTAAGCATTCAAGATTCCTTATTTGACACGTACATAGTTATACAGGTAAATGTGAATGTACCCCGAACAATCCAAGACTGTAAGAAATTTAAGACTGTAAAAAAGCTTACAGGTTAAGTAAAAAATATTGCAATAATTAAAAATAAAATAGAGAAAAATAGAGATTTTTTTTCTTATAAGAATATTTTACAGACAGTAACTAAAAACTGTAAAGTGCAGTGTGCATTGATGTCTGATTAGACTGACTGTAAAAAAAATGCAGTTTGGTATCGGATGAAGGCACATTTGACTACTTGCATAACTGTGTATGTGACAAATATAATTTGAACAGGAGAAGATGTCTAAAACCAACGTAAAACCTCCCCACTTGACTGGTAATTCTACTTCATGCTGTTTTCCACTACAGCAAAAAATAACATTGCAACGTGTCGTGTTAATATTAAGTACCGATCGAAATGAGCTTCAGTTTTGGGTGACGGCGAGAAGGGCCTAGGGTCGATCCCCCATCCCTCTATTCAGTCACTTCTGAGTGGCTCCATTACTCACTAAAACGTTCTCTAGTTCCCCCTTTATTACAGAGAAAACCCATATTTAAGCTGATAAACAAAAACAACCAGCATTCTACTCACAGTACAGTCATTTATTGAGATTTTCAGCATTTAATTCAGAACGCGCGTCCATGGCTTTATTGTGATGCTGCTCTGAGGGGTGCGCGGGGGATTGTGGGAAATGTAGTTCTCTCCCAGAAAGGCCACAACAGCTCCTTTTATAGGCCAAAATGAATCCAAATTGGTTCATTACCCAGAACTTCTGTATTTCTTCATTTTCAATTATTCAGAATTATTCATTCTGATTTATAAAGATGTTCATTGATGAAAAATCTATAGAACACTTGATTACAAAAAGAATCGCTAGCTGCAGCGCTACTGTAGACTGATTGGTTACTCTAAATTGCCCCATAGGCGTGACTGTGTGTATGTGGGCTCCGTTGTGTTGGCGCCTGCCCAGGGTTGGTTCCCCACCTTGCACCTGTACCTGTAGGGATGAAGCGGCTCAGATAATCAACAAACTAACTCATACTTAAATTAAGCAGCAAACAGTGTATCAAGATGGCTGGGGACAACTTATATATTTATATTTTTTGATGTTAGCAGAGTGTATGCAACAAAATTTGTATGCAAAAATATCAAGTCCACAATTTTCAGTATTGCTTTAATCAGTATTTTTAAGCATCCAGAACTAAACTGTTACAATCATACACTTCACAATGTGTATATCTTTAACAGTTTTTCCAAATCAAAACCTACTTCCATGTGCATCTTGACAGTGTTTAATGTTTCACAGTTTGATTACACTAACATACCTGATTAAAATACCTATATTTATGTTTCTAAAAAGCTTTCAAAGAAGTTTTAGGAAAAAATTGCAAATAGATTTAAAACATCCAAAGTAGAAATAACTCTCAACAGTACAAATAAGAGAAAAATTAGACTGACAATTCTTGGAAAAACTGAGCAATTACTGTATTCTGAAAAAGGTAAAAAGAGAGAAAGTGGTGAAAAAAGTAGAGAGGAGTAATAAAAGTAAACAAACAAAAAAAAAAACTACAGGGTAAAAATCCCCCAAAATGCCACAGTGTCCTCAGTTTATCATTGCTCCCCTGAAGAAAAAAGGTAAAAATGAGAAACATAAAAAAGGAGGGATAAAAGTTTCAGTTAAAGTTATTGGGGGAAAAATCTGACCATTTTGTGACCGTATCTGTGTCTCTGCCAAAAAAACTGTGGAAGAAAAGTGCCAAAAAGTGGGACTAATAATAAGAAAGTGTATCGGGGTCCAAGCACAGAAGCACATAGCGCAAAACTAGCAAATATTTGGATTTTAATATATGAAGATAAAAATACCTCATGCTTATAGTGCCACTGTTGTCCAGTTTGTGTGATGAAGCAGCCTAGACAGAACTGCTTCATACATGTAGCCGCCCAGTATGAAAGAGTTTGGCCTTAGTCTATGTCAGGGGTGGACAATTCCGTTCCTGGAGGGTCAGTCATGCAGGTTTTCCAGCCTACATGATGAGTGTCTTCTGGTGATTATCTACCTGAAACCAGATGTGAATGTTCTAAAATCAAGTATGATGGAAAAATTGCCCACCCCTGGTTTGTGTGTACGATGCTGTTCTATATCGTATGTTCTATATCGATTTCTCCAGTTTTTGTTCCCTGTTGAAATGAGCACAGGCCCCACCCATCTACCAAATTTCAGGTCTGTTGGTGATTAGTTATAGTCTTCTGGGCCAACCGCTGTTCCAAAGAACTCAAATACAGTAGTTTTAGGGAAAATAGAACAAATCTCAAGATTTGATTAACTTTTTTTAGGACATCTTGGAACCTTAATAATAATAAGAGAAGAAGAAGAAGAAGAAGAGCAATCACTGTACAGCAGCACTGTATATATTGGTCCTTTAGTTTATCTCAAAATGTTCTACTTATTAGCAGAAGAGCGGAACTGTTATAGGTCGTTTAAGGTCAACATGCCTATCAACTGGAAATATATTCGTCCACTTTCAGCAACGCCTCTTTGGCTATGTTCACCGCTCTCATCGCGTCCTCAATTCTGAACTTCCCATTTGGAATGTGTGGTGCCGGGTGGAAATCTGGGTACTGAGTTGTCTTGGCGTTGACTCCGAGTGCAGTAAGCTGGTCTACAGTGTTGGGGAGGTCGCTCAAGTAGGCAGCGTAGCCTGACACCTTCCTAGCGAGGCCTTGAATGGAGAGGTTTCTGAGCCGTTCTCCACTTCTCCTGAACTCGGCAGCTATAAGGGCCTTTTCCATCGCCTGGTGCACTTTAAACAGACACCACTCCGGACTTTCTCCGCCTTTGCTTTCATTCTGCGCAGCGGCGAGATCGCACTGTGCTTGTCTGTACCAGCGCTTAGCCTCCTCCCTGTTTGGTCTCGGCATATCTGTGAAATGTGACCAAAAATTGTATTGCCTTCTGGAATTGTTCTGGTAGAATCGCTCTCGTCCCTTCCTGTGACTCCTGGCCTCGTTGTTCCATGTGGAATAGAAGTTTCTGAAGTCACTCCAGCCCGGGGATGTGGATGTGGATCTGGCATGTGAGGGTTTTCCACTTTGTAGCTCTTCAATTCTGTTTTGCAGATATTTGAAGGCTTCGTTTGCGAGTTCAGGGTTCTCAGGATTCTTGTCCGGATGCCACCTCAAGTAAAGTCGTTTGATTGCCTTTCGTTTGTCTTCTTCAGACATTCGCCAAATTTCAGTCAGCTCCTGATCGATCTCTTCTTTGACTTCCCTCAAGGTCTGGGGTAAGGTTCTCGTCTGCGAGGGGGCAGGCCCTGATGAAATCTCAATTTCTTTGCCAGTGGCATCAGGAACGGGACATTTAGGTACCTTTTGTCTCTGGAACTGATAAAGATCGAGAGAGCTTGCTTCAATAAACTCATCACTCCCAATCTGGATTTTATACCTCAAAGGATATTGCTTCATTCCTTCAGATTCTTTATAGAGACACTCTATGACAATGGCGAAAAGATACTCGTTTGAAGATTCGTCCTTCTTGAAGGCAACATATTCTCCATTTTCAAAGCTGTTGTGCGGGTGCATATCAAGGCAATCGTGCCACTCTTCTGGGATGGGACTTCCAGGACTGGGACGCCTGCCAAGTCCCTCATCTTCACTCACACAGTTACGGACTCCACTATTTTCCAAGAGTCTTTCAACGTCCTCCATGCATTCACACAACAAAAGCTGTCCAACAATCTGTACGCTTAAAGAGTTCAGGACATTGTCTAGGAGACCATTGATTTCTTTGGAAAGGTAAAAGTTTACTTCACTAACAACTTTGGTGGCCATGTCGTCATTGTGTTGCAAATAAAAGACGCACCCGTCTTGCTGCTTTTTCACATATACCTGAGTTTCATTCCTGCTCCCATGAAGCGTCTCGTGGTTCAGCAAAAGCTCGGTTTCAAGAGCCTTACAACAGAAGATTTGAATTTTACCAAACGTGTTTTCACACATGCGCCCGGCCTCGCTTTGGGAAACGGCACCATTGCTCTGCTCTCTGATCAGACAGATGATTCCATGAAGGAATTCACGGGACGACAGGTGCTTTTCGAACCAGCCGCTAAATTCACATGCCTTTCCATAATTGCAACGCTCCACGTCAACCAGTTTCTGGGAAATAACTCCAGAGAGCATCTGAGGACGAACCTTCAGTGGAAGCAACTGTAATAGCCTTTGGTGTTCATAGTGATCATTTTCAAGATGGCAGTGGCCTAATTTCTCAAGCATCTTTATTTTTGCTTTCAAGGAATCCTCCAACCTTTTGTTTTGAAAGACAGTGTCATTGAAAAATAATGTGCTGGAGTCATGGAGTTTTCCGTCCGTCGATGGGAGATGAAGTTTGCTCTTTGGAAACTGAGATTCTTCTGGTTGTTCTTTCATTAAATGGAAAAGCTGCTGGACAGCGCGTCGAACGGTCATCATCTGGTTTGGCTGAAGTGTTTGTTTGTCGCAGCACTCTGTGTAGATTTCCTCAAGCACAGTGCAAAACTGGGAGAGAGTTGGCTTCTCTTCCACCCCAATCTGTTTGAAGAATGCTGCATAGATTGCATGCTTACTTTGGATGGAGTAAAGATACGGTCTAAAATCGGGAGCATTGCTGAGTGTCATCACTGCTTGACTAGCTTTGACAAGATCCTTGTCATTTTCAACCAGCACAAGAGGGAGGTCAGATAAAAACGATGCATTGAAATCTACTGACTGCAAGTATGCGTACGATTTGCTGAACACTGTAGCTCTTGTCTTCACTAGAGTTTCTGTTTTGCACTGAGATCGACAGATGTTTTTGAAGTTTAGCATAACTTCTCCTGAAGGCGGTTCTTCAAATGCACCGGCAGACGCCAAGACATTGAGGTCTTGTCTAGAAAATTCTGAGGACGGCAGTATCGGCATGGACGTCCATATGAGATACTGATGAGCAGGGTCTCTATCCATCAGCGATCCTTTGATGGCAACAGCGTCTCTTCCTTGAGCAAAGGGTTTGTGATATTCACAAAGTTCTGCCTTAATCTCCACAGGAAAGATAAATTTTATGGTGGCAATCTTCTGTGTGATTTTTGATTGTTTCGCATGACTCTTTTTTAGAACAGCTTTGAGCAATTCTGTCGATCTACGTTTCAGTAGATCTAGGTCGGTGTTGCCTCTGCAGGCTGATTGAATTTGATTGGCGAAATCAACTAATTCATCTTCTGAAACTGTATGTTTAAGTCCCAGGTCTTTGAGAAGGCTTTTTACACTCGACACATTTCTGAATAGTTTCCAAAATGTCTTTGGCACAAATTTCTCTTTTGGAAGCATGACTCTATACAGGGTTTCATCCTCATCAAAAAAATATGAGGCCATTTGAAGATTGCCATAAATGTCCCGGATAAATTTGACATTTCTCAAGGTGTTGGCAATTCTGTCTTTGTATTCACTGTATTCAATTTTTTGTTTCAGTTCCACAAGGAGCTTTACTAAATTAAGAAGCTGACTCTCATGGAACTTGTGTACAGATGGAATCACAAACAGCACACAGAATTCCAAATCCTCCAAAATCTTTAATTTCAGAATGTCTGGCAGCCTTCTGTTTAGATCACTGTTCTTGAGAAAAACTGCATCGCTGTCATCAATACTGTACAACTCAGGAAATTCCCACAGGAACTCCGTTTTTAAAATGAATGCACGTCTAGGACCATCGATTCTCTGGCGTTTTCCAAGTACTGTCTCAAACAATGGTAAGGACATGAATTTTGATATATATTGAGCTGTGTTTACAAAGCCAAATTGTAAATGACGCTGAAGATTACTGGCTTCATCGCCTGAAAGTGCATCAAACCGTGAGTGAGGAATCTGATACAACTCGTCCAGAACCGCGCTAGCATCTCGGGTATTCAGGAGTTCAGGTTCCACACAGCTGCGCACAAATGATCGAAGACTTGACAAATAAAAGGTTGTTGAAGGTACTTTAAAAAAGTCATAGTCTAATGACATGAATCCAAGTTTGATGAGAATGGAAGAAATGTGTTCCGTGGGATCAGAAACAATGGTGTGTAAATTCCTGATTGTCTGCAGGGAATGTGTGTCCTTTTGATTTGGAGACGTCACAGGCAAAATGGGACTGTCAATGAAGTGTGTTTTTATTTCGCTGAAGACATTTGTGGTTTTAGCTTTGGCTTCATAGTCAAAGAACTCCCACAGTCGTCTCAACCATTCATGAAGCTCATTCTTGTTATCGGGTGTTGATTTTTGGATCAGCTGCTGAAGGATTGGTTTCAAAAACTTTGCTCCAACTGGGATAGTTAATTTCTCAATATACTTTTCCTTTTCTAGTGTTTCAGTGTGTCTCTGATTAACTTCAAAATGAGCAAAATGTGACTCGTATCCAAGAAATAGTTTTATGAAACTTGAGATCAGCTTTGGACTGTCAGACTTGAACATCCTCAGCATCTGATCTTCAGTGACAAGGAGCGGCACTCCATTAAGGTCAACCAGTCGATCAGTCTTCTTGTTAGTGCTTGTTAAGCAGAACTTCAGGAGCTTTGAACAGCTTTTTGTGTCTTTAATCAAAGTCTTGCTGATGGGCAAAGGTAAATCATCTGAGGTTTGTGATGGATCATTCACCTTGTTTTTCTTCAGGAAACTGACCACAGATAAAGGACTAACTACAGACACTTGCACACCAGCCGTTTCAAAACTCATCCTAATCTCATTCATTTCCAATGAGTTTATAACTAAGTTCATGCCAACATTCTCTAAAATGTGCAAAATTCCATTGTGGTCTTCGTCTGTAAAATGAGGTGAGTCTGTTGAGTCCGGCTTTCCAACGCTGGACCATCTGACTACGTACTTCTGATCTGAGAGATGGCTTGAGTGAGTAAAGACGAGAGGTTTTGAGAGTTGAGAAGATTCCTGAATAACACTTTTCAGAGTGGGTATTACAGGAAGCTTCCGTTGGTGGATTGATCTGTAGATTTCATGGATCATCTCATGCCATGCTTGGCCAACATTTTTCGAGATGGAGGGAAAGTACTTCAAAAGGGAGCTGAGATGTAATTTGAGAGATGATAACATGTAAGCTTTGTCCATCTTAAACTTTGCACAGAGATGGGTAAGGAAGTCAGCATACAGGGGAGCAATGCTGTTGAGAATCAGCGATTGATTCCACTCCATCTTTGGACTAGCACCGTCTTCCTTCCACAGATCTCTTCTAGAACAATCCACTTCAAAGTTACCATTCACATGGACAGGAAGACCTGTTGTGACCGGCAATGGCAGAGAACAAAATGCCCTGCCGATAAAGTCATTATGGGTAGAAAGAGAAGGTTTACGGCCAGCACAAGCTGCCAGGGCCACTTGAGGCACTTTGATTGTTTGTTTTCCATTCTTGTGGCCAAAACGCTCGGCCATAACCCACTCGCTGTGGCTGTTTCCAGTTGAGATTTGAACTTTGTAGATGGCTTGACAATGAGTTCCATTACCAGACCTAAGGGAAGCCCGAACGTGGTTTTGAAAGCCTTCCTTTTCCTCCAGTGCACTTTGGGTGTGCTTTTTCTCAATTAGAAATCTTTTCTGTTCTTTCCCATCTGCAGTGATCTCATGAAACTCTATTTTTGTGATATGTTTGAGGAAGAGAATTACTCCTTCTGGATCTGTGGCCAATTCATTGTAAAGTGCATTCATGTCAACATCTTTGACTGTTTGTTTAGATATATGAGATTTTTCTGCCATTTTCTCTGTCCTGAGGGGAAGCCTGAACATAGTTCCAGATCGAAGATTAAATTTGTCTGGAAGAAAGGTAAGGTAAATGTCTTCGAAAGCCTCTTTAAACCTGTCTTTCATTGTATACTTGCAGCCTGGAGACTTTTTCGTACCACACTCCACGTAATTCATGTTTGGATCAAATATGCAGAGATGCTCATCACCAGTTAAAATAGATGGGCAGTCAGTCAGCTGATAAACGGAATTAAAGCCCAGTCCGTACTTTCCAGTTTTTCCCAAAGCGCCACCTTTTCCTCCTTCCCCGAGGCTTTGGATGCCCATAAAGTCTTCATCTGTGAATGTTTTGTTGTTATATATGCAAAGTGCTGGGCCCTGAAGCAGCTCCCATTTCTTTCCAAACACCTTTTCCTTTTTATGGTTTCTTTTGTCCCATACAAAATGGATTTCTGTTGCCTCTGCATCGTCAGCGTTCTGAATCAGCTCTTTCAAGATGTCTTTCTTTGATGGATATGCTTCAATTAGATTCTTTATTCGGACTGTTAGTTTTTCATGCTGTCCAAACTCTTCGGCAAAAGGGGCAAACCTACTATCTTGATAGGTCTGCAGGGTGTGGTGTCTCGTTGTTGTCACGCCGAAATGGCATGCAACAGCACGAGGTATCAGTTTGTGGCAAAGCTTTAGGCCGGCTTGTACCGGCATCCAAGGGCTGTCATTAAAGTTGAGCTTACTTGAAATTGTTAACATACCTTTTTTGTCAGGAAGGAGACATTCTTTAACCGTATTATCTTTTGCCTCGAATAGTCCTTTTGTGACTATGGTGAGACATTTGTGAAGATCTTGACGTGAAAGTGGTTGCGGTAAAGTACTCATTTTTTCAAGTACAGTAGCATACTGCTGCGCTGTAAACTCTGTTGTGACATTGAGATGGTTCCAGAGGTTCTCAAATTTGGAGAAGATTGGTGGAAGGCCGTGGAGGTATGGTTTTTCCTCAAATTCTGGGCTCTTGGCCACTGAACGCACATTTACAAAATGGTCTTCAATAAAAATAAATGGGAATGACTGTGCGTGTTTAACAATGCTGGCATCATTTCCACCGTCAAGCAGATACCGGTTGAGATACTCATAACAGCTACTGGCTATGTTGAGTAGATGAGATTTTTCAAAAGCCCTTGTGCGACTGTGTGCCTCTTTGAGTTGTCTGAGGACTCTCTCGATGGGTGGATCCATGTTTACTCCCAGTTTTTCGAGAACTTGATCAAGTGGCCCTATATGCAGCTTTGAAGAATCAACCGTGAATTCTGTCATGCTTACCAACTCACGGCAGCTGTAACTGTAGACCTCTGATGGCTTTTTTAGGGCGCTCTTCACCTTATTTTCCCGGTTGATACCTAGAGCGGGAATGAACGACATGTGTTTCAATGTTTCCCAGTGTGGAGAAGTGATGTGTAGCCATTCCTTCATGCAGTCAAATAGACACTGCAGGCGTTTGCTTGCTTCTTTTTTGCCCGTAGCCCAAACTCTAGGAATCGTCTCTGCTCTCTCTATTACATCTTCCAAAGGGAGACTGCTGCTCAACATTCCCAAAGACGTCAGTCGCTGGATTATTTTTGGAGAAAAGTAGTCGCTTTTGGTACCATGCAGAAAGCGTCCTTCTTCCAGCTCGTACAAGCATGCCACTTTGCCCTCTGGATTGACCAGCTTGTTGATGAACTGAAGTTTTCCATCGTTCTGCGTTGGAATGCATGGATGACTCTTTAGTAGCTTGTCAACTTCCTGATCATTCAAATTGATAGCGTTAAGAATGAGAGCGTTCCTGCAGTGTGGATCCAAGTCGTTTAAGTTCTTGCATACTACTCGATAAAACTCGACCCAGTGAAATGTCCTCTCTTTTACCATCTCAGAGAAACCACATCGAATCAAACTCTTTCTCACCCATGATGGCAACAGAACGGCGCAGTAGCTCGATTCTGTGTGGTTCAGAAAAACCTTCATTGCAAGCTCGCCCACTGTTTTATGTTCTTCAATGGCTGGATCTAAAAATCTTGCATTGTCAATTGAGCACCAGTTTTGTCCATGGCTGAAAAGTTCAAGAGACTTGTCATTCGTGCTTTGTGCAATGATGGAGTAGAAAGCGTCAAGCAGGGGCTGAAAAGCTTTGCTTACTTTTTCACCATCGGGCCAGAATGTGTAGTAGACATAGTTTTGGAGAGTGCTGTTTTGGACCATTTTCTTCAGCTCGAGTAGTACGGTAATATAGGCAGCGATGGCAGCATCCTGGAGTATTGCTTTGTTCCACTCCAGTTTTACGCCACTTTCCCAGAGCGCTTTCCTGTTTGACATGACTGCAAAAGAACCGTTGATGTTCACTGGAAGGCCTGTCTCGATTGGAAGAGGAAGGAAACAGAAGGCTCGGCCAACTGTACGACTTTCATCGGGGGACCACAAATTTTGGGCATCTTTTTGCAGAGGAACTGCCAACCCACCAATTGGCAACGGAAACCTGGAGGGGTATGATTGTGTCTGAAACATCCTCAGAGAAGCTTTTGTCCCAAAACAGGAGTAGACAAGCCAGTGCTGGTTAGTGGATCCCATTTCAGACTTGTGAGTTATTTCATCAATGTGCGCTGCAGAGCAATCAACGATCTTGTGGTAATTTGCATCAAGGCTTTCCAAAGCGTCCCTGATCTCTTGGAGATGGATTTCATTTGAGATCTTAATTGTATGCTCTACATTTTTAGAGATTTCAATAACTTTCTGCATTTGTTCCGGCAGAGGTGGAGTAAAGGCATCATCGGGAATGACCAGAAGAGACACAAAGTTTATGTTCTTGAGAAATAGCATAGGAGTTTGAGAGTCATTGGTTAAGTGTCGCTGAAAGGCATTTATTCGCTCTTTGTCATACACCTTGGAGCTAATTTCGGACTTACAGGCCTCCTCCGGAGTACGAAATGGTAATTTGATCAGTGTACCTTTGTAGTACTTCTGGTTACTATGTGAGAGATCACAATCAAAAATTCCCTGATATGCTCGGAACTGTCCGGGAAACCTCCGAAACAGTCTTTCTTGGAACAGGTCGAGTTTAATTCCAGGATTTGCTTTGTTATGTATGTGCTTTTCTAGATGGGTGACATTTGGATCCAGAATGAGGAGAGTTTTCCCGCTCAAAATTGATGGAATATCGGTCAAGTGGTACACAGCGTTGAAGCCAAGTCCAAACTTCCCGATTTTGTCAAGTTTGCTCTCTTTTGAAGCAGCGCCGATGCTCACAATATTTTTCCAATCGTCATCTGAGAAGAGATCGTTGTTGAAGGACCAGAGACATGGTCCGTTGCACAGGGCCATTCCGTCATCAATGAGATCTTCACGAGGGTGTGCCCTGAAGTCCAGAAGGAAGCTGCTTGTGCTTGCACCTGCGTCTTCTGCATTCTGTATGAGTTCTTTGAAAATGTCGCTTTCCTCGTCGTACTCCTTGAGGATGTTTTTGATTCGCTGAGTGATAGGTTCTGACTGTCCACATTGCTCAATCCCTGCCTCAACTTGGATGGGCTGTGCTTTTAAAATTCGGGTGCTCAGAAAGGGAATTTTCAGCCATTTTGCTGTGACAGGCAGTACCTCGTCGTGGATGACATGGAACTCCTCTTGGTCTTGTCTCAGGTCGTCCAGTCCTTCATCCCCGATGTCACAGAAAACTGTGTCTTTCAAAGGCTGCAGTGTAAAGTTTCTGCTTTTCTCTCTCACTGGCACAGGGGTGCTGATCTGCAGACGCTTCTCCTCCTTTCGCATCCAGTCAAGAATGGCTATCGACAGCTTAAGTTCCGAAGGGTCCCCATATGGCGGATCTCTCTCGTGAATGCTTTGTTTTATGTCGTGCAAAATATCTTCGACCTCCTCGTCTGAAAGGGTTTCTTTTACCCCAAACTCTTTCAGCATGTCTGCGTATTGTGAAAACTCGCTCGGCACTTTCTTGATGTAAAGACTGAGGTCCAAATCGGTCGGATATTCCAGCACCACGTCCCGAGGAGAGACAAACTCATTGTGGCACCAGAGCCAGGTGATGCATTTCTCGTTCATCGCTTGCCTGAAATGGTCAATGTTCTCTTGCATGAATTTGTAGGTACTGTGCAGCTTGTTTTTGAACTGGTAATCTGAATCCGGGTTGTCCATCGCTTGAGACAAAGAAGTCAAAACACACAGGTTTTCCAAGACCTTTTCAGCCGGAGGGGGTTCAAAAAGACCAAGTTTTTGACCAACCCTCTCACTCAACTCTGGAGCAAGCGGCATGACGTGTCCCACAATGGCGGAAAATTTAGAAGTCCTTATTTCGGCAGGTTTGTACAGACCTTTCTTTTTGCTGCTACCCTTCGTCGAATTTGGAATTTCACAGGCCATCCACTGGGTGTGAATAAGCTGTACCCTCTCGTTTTCGGAGAATTTTGAGAGCAGATCATTTCGGTTTAAAACTACCAACAGAACTTCAGCCTTTTTGAATGCCTTGTTATGCGAGTGAACGCGGAGCTTTTCAATTTGTGAGGCCACGTGGCATACATTCTCTGCAGATATATCGCTTTCCTCTGTCAGTAGGCCGAGTTGTCTCATGCTCTGGAGCATCGCCTGGCTTCTGTAGACCGATGGTGGAAAGAAATCGTCCTCAAATAGATCTTTGAAGATCACGTTGGTTGGATCGAAAACACCTGACGGACATTTGCGTTCACCTTGTTTAGTGTCAATGAAACTGAGATTCCTGCATTTTCTGAGCAATTCTTCACGTTGCGAGAACAGTACGTTCCCGTGGTTCAAGATCCAAGCCATAATTTTTTGCTCATCTTCTTTTTTGAAAAGGCTTTTCTCAATGTAGCCGGTCAGGTAAAGCGCCAACTGGGCGGAATCAAGAATGTCAACTTTTAGAAGAGTCATGAGTCTACGGTCCGCTTCGTTTGCACATTGCACGGTGGTGTCAGGTACAGGCAAGTCACCTGGAATAACTGGGTTTGATTTTAAAACAACTGCCTGTTTCGACTCAACCGCAACATATTTTCCGGACATCAGTCTGAAGATCGGCAGGGAAGACAGCAAACGTCGCTCGCCGTCAGACAAGGAATCCAGGAAGGAGATGTAAGTTTTGAACTCTTCTTTTTCGTTACAGGAAGCGGAAGCGACGGCGTCAACCACCTTGGCTCTGTCGGAATTTAGGAGGACTCGCAGAAAGTTCTTTGGCGAAGTCATCAGTACGTAGCTTTCCATGTCGTGATGCCTCAGACATTCGTCTTTCTTAACGACCGTCCCTCCTGAAGTCTTTACCACTTTTTGAATCGGTTCCGACAAGCTGGACTCCCTGCCGTTGGCGAAGATCAATGTGGAATTCTTCTGTAACCGAGCCAGTTGTACCGATCCTGTTGATTTTGAGTCGAGTGGCTCCAGAGGTATTAGAGGCATTCCAATGAAGTCATTTAGATCCATGTAGTGTTTATTGAGGAACGTCCAGAATTCTCTCAGCCATGTTTTTGGGGGATGAGCGCCGTTGTTCAGATTCCACTTTACGTGACCTTGCGTTTGTTTCCAGTCTTTCGGCAAGTCTTTCTTGGCAATCGTAGCCACGTTCTTTGCGTCCAAATTAATAATGTTGTACAAGTTCGGGTCTGTAATGGGTGAGACAAAGGTGAAAATGCAGTTTAATGTTATTTAATGCACCTTTCATTTAACTGTATTTAAATAGGGAAAAAAAATTCTAATTCACTAATTTTTCCGTAACTTTGACTTGCTCACACAACTTTATTGCAACAAAACATCACAATTCTGCCGCAAAATCAGGCATTTTAGGCCACAACAATCTCAAAAAAGGCCAGGAAATCCTGGAGGGACTGATTATATTAATTTAACTTTAAATAATATTAAATGGATATCTTAGTAACATTATAAAACTGAAATTTAAATTTGAAACAAACATTTTAACATTCCAAATTAAGCAGCAGTAGCTTGTGGTGAAGAAATCAAAGTTGCTCAGCGTGCTCTCCACTTAAGTCTTTTTACAGATTTTTGCTCAAAATAAAAATGTTTATAAAATGTGTATACTCAGCAACCACAGTGTCTATTTTGATGCTTTTCGTATCATTATAAAGGTACCACTTGTGAGATTACTGTGGAAGCAACATACATGTTACTGGGTCAGAATAAAGGAAGATGCAACACAGCAGAACATGAAAAAAAATAGTCTGTGCTTTCATATGATATACGGTCTGCATGGTTAGCCATAGTAGTGTAGATTCTACAGCCGTATTTCTTCCACGTAGACCTACGCAGTTATGTTTAGGTGGAATTTGTTGTTTGAGATTTTTAGACGAGATTCTATCAGCGATGTGTCGCATGCGTATGTTTGTTTACTGACTATTTAACGTCTTCCCGCTCTGCCCCCGGTACCTTGTCCATGGGGCTCAGGAGGTTGACCTAGATACTGTATTATATATTGTAACCTGACATGTAGCCAGTAAGAGACTGTTGTGGGCAGGACGTTACATGAAGCAGCGAATTGAGAGCAAATGGCACAGAGAGAAGAGACGGCAGTGGAGCCACAGTAGCGTCACCTTGTAATTACTTAATATCGGTGATGGTCAAAATTAAACCTCATTTTCATGAGCATGTAATTAAGTGTTCATTTAGTTTTATGTTAAAATTTTCTTACATGTTGCAGCCATTTGTCTCAGATGTTGAAGTACGTTGCTGGTCAGATCATGGGGCACAAATTTCTCTTTGCAAAAAGGTAGCAGCACTCTGGAAAAATAAGAGAAAGTAAGATTTTTTTATCTTTTTTATCTGCTCATTTATTTCAAAATGAAATGCATTTGCTTTAAGAATCTTTACCGGGAAAATTCCTCGCTGTCAATCAAAGCCGCATTCTCTTCCTCGTCAGTAAATGGCTGGAAACTTCCATCGTTGCGCGGGAGCAGTCGCAGACCGCGTAGTTCCTCATACTTTCTGTCGCTCAGCACATACTCCAGAAGTGTGAGTCTGTCGTTCCTGCCAATGCGTTCACTCTTGTGATGACGGAGAACTTTTCTGATGTAACTCGGCGTTACAAAGTGCAAATTGGCAGGTTCAGGAAAGATTTTCTTCACCGCATTCAAGACATGTCTGGGTGGCGTGACGACGTTTTCCTCTGTCGTCGTCAAAAGCCGAACCACCGCAGACAACGTCACATCCGTTATATCCGGGAAAACGGCCTCCGAAGCGGAAACCCACCTTTTCTCGTTTACCACCAGAGAGAAGATTTCCTGTTCTTGAAAAAGCCGCTTCAGGACGTCCGACGCCACTTTGTGCCACTTGGCCTTGTGTTGCGTCTCGTTTAAGTCCGGCCAGAGACCGTAGACCGTTCTGGAAGGGAGCACCGAGTTCCGGGAAAGGTTGACAGCGTCCCGGATTTGGGTGACATAGGCGTGAGGAAGCACTTCCTTCATCAGAAGCTCATTCCACCTGGCTGACTCGTCGTTCTTCTGGTCTTCCTCCCGCCATTTAACGTAGCGCCGGTTGTCTGTGAGGCCAAAACAGGCGTTGACGTGGACGGGGAGTTTGGTGTCGTTGGCGTCGTTGTTCGGGAGCGGCAGGAAGCAGCTGAGTCTCCCGTCAACGCGAGCTCCGTCATTTTCGTTGCAATGAAATGCAACGTCCACCCGAGGCTGAAAGCTCAATTTGGCAGCAAGCAAATCGATTTCGGGCACTCGTCCTTCCGTCAAACGGCAGGTGGTCAAGAGCCAACGGCTTGTTATCTCTCTCTGGGGTGGAGATATGAACGAAACGGTCTTGAAGATAGTTTCAGCTTTGACGCTTCCGCTGCAGAAGTCATCTTCTTCACCTCGTTGTTCCGGACTTGTCGACACTGCTGTGACTTTCGTTTTAATGTGGGCGACGCCGCAAGCGTTGATGTGCATCAAGGTAATGGAGGACAGATTTCGGAGAAACAGAAGGCTGACTCCGGCGTCGGCGACAAAGCTGTCGAAGAGTTCGGACACCTTCTGAGAGTCGTACAAGTTGTCGGAAATTTCGGAGGCTTCTTTGCGCAGTGGAAATCGGAAAATCGTCCCGTGGAAGTAGCGGTCGCTGAGGATTTTGTCCCAAGAGTCGCTGCAAACTCGAGTGAGGACGTCTCGAAACGGCTGAAACTGATCCTTCAAATCCGAGAGATGGTTTCGGTCTTCGTCGTCGTCCAGCGTCCAGCGGTAGCCTTCTCGCTCGTCATCGAACATCTGCTTTTGAGGGTCGAAAATGGCAAGGTGTTTGGAACTGAAGACGCACGGCAAATCTGGGAAAGAAGCAAAAATGAAAGATTTTTTTGTTTAAGGGACATTTTATGAGTTATTTGTCATTGTGAACGCACCACAGCAGCACAACCAAATCTGACATCTGCATTTGACTTGTCCATGCAGCAGCAGTGCTTGGGGATGGTACCTTGCTCAGGAGTACCTCAGTGGTACCTTTACTGGTCCGGGATTCGAACCAACAACCTTCCAATCACGGTGTGAAGCACAAGCAGACTGCATTCTTTTAATTCTAGACCACAGTTTACATTTCACTTTCTTTCAGCTACGTCTAACTCTTCAACTTTTCCTGTCACTTAGCACTTTACAGTGATTCAGAATGTGAGCAAAGTGATGCTACAAAATTACTTTCTGCAGTGATGTGGTGATGTCACGGTCCCGCCCGACTTGGACGGGACCGTGCCACCGTGAACCCTGATAAGTATCTGTTTTATTGTTTCTGGTCTTCTGGGTTCACTTTGGGTGGTGTGTCTGTGGTGTGTGTGAGTGTGTGTGCTCCTCATGTCTTCTCGAGTTAGCCTTAGCTTTCTGTGTTAGCTTGCTCCTCACTGTTGGGCTCTGTGTCTGCACTTCGTGTCATTCTAATTAGTCACTCTCTGTCTAGAGCGCACCCTACTTCCTGGTATGTTGTCTGCACTGTGTGCTCCCTTCCCAGTAGGTCAGTGTCTGTTTAGAACACCCCTCGCTTATCACTGAGTTCAGCTGTGTCTCGTTCTGCCTTGAGTTCTGGGATTGGTGAGAGCACTCGTTTGTTGAGTTCTGTGGCCTTATTTAAACCAGTTTAACCCAAGTGTCTCCGAGTCTGTCTCCCTCATGAAATGTGTGGTTGTTCGTGTCGTGTTTTTGGTTTTCTTGTTCCTGTTCCTGCTCCTGTTCCTGCTCCCTTCTTCATTTGGATTTTGGACCCTTCCTGCCCTGTTCCCCTGTTTGGACTTTGGACCCTTTTTGATTCTGGTTTGGTTTCTGTCCCTTTTTGAATTGCCCCTTTTTGCTTCTTTGTTTTCACTCCTCTTTCTTGTTTGTTCCCCAGGCTCGTGTTCCCCAGTGAGGTCCTCTTCCCCGCTCCGATCCGGCGTAGCGCCGGGATCGCTTCTGTTTCGCCTCGTGGGTGTTTGAGGAGTGCAAGGCGCTCCTTCTCCTGGTTTCCCCACGGAGGCTCTCCCGTTTTTGGCCACAGCCACGCTCACTGGGGGCACGAGCTCCACCCGTGTTTTTGGATCTCAGTTTTTACTGTTTTTTGTGGACTCTGTTTTTCCCGTTTTTGCCCAGTTTGTTCTCTGGTTTCTGTTTCCCCTCAATAAACCTGTTTTTGTATGCCTGCATTAGTGTCCTCATCCCCTTCCTGCAACCGCACCATGACAGGTGATGTGCATACCGATATTGTAAATTTGGATATCTGCCGATTCCGATACAGTCACAGTCTTTTTTTAAACATAAAATAATACTTTAAAATGTCTGAATACATGACTGAGATTATTGTTATGCTTAAAGAAATGCTTGATTTAAATACTATTTTCCTACTAAAACAATGTAATAATTACACACATGTATATGCTAAATTATTTGTTCTCAAAAATTGTTTGTTTAGACATATAAATATTTCTTCTTTCTTATGGATTACACTATAACATTATAAAATTTTAAAAAATTGATCAATTGAAAATGAAATACTGAAGTAACCAATTTGACCTATAAAATGACCTGCTTTTGCACAGAACTACATTTCCCACGATCCCCTGCGCGCCCCCCGGAGCGGTGTCACAATGAAGCGTTGGGCACGCGTTCCAGAAAAACGATGGGAAATCTAAATAAAGGGCAGAATTGTGAGTAGAACGCTGGTTATTGTGGTTATTTATCAGCTAAAATACGGTTTGTGTCTGTAATAAAGGGGACGTTTTGACCGAACTGGAGCGTTTTAGCGAGTAACTGCGCTCATGCGCACGGTCATTAACACAGCGCGTGTTTACATCACGAAAAATGTTATTTATGCGTTTTTATGCATTTACTTGTGTTATAGTGCAGGAACATCTCACAAATACTTTCACATACAGAGGGATCAGGTCTTGTCTTGACCGCGCCACTGAAAACGTTGTGTGTCACTATTAAGCTTCCGTGTGAAATACAAGCGGAGCTGCTCTAGCGAGTAAAATGAATTAAACCAAGCTTCTACTCTAGAAAAATTGCCTCAAACATTTTTTAAATTTTTTACATTTTTTTTTATTTTTTTTTGCCTCGGCTACCGCGGAAGCCGCATTCCGCTTGGCCTGCCGGTACCTATCAGCTGCTTCTGGAGTCCCACAGGCCAAAAAGGCCCGATAGGACTCCTTCTTCAGCTTGACGGCATCCCTCACCGCCGGTGTCCACCAGCGGGTTCGGGGATTACCGCCGCGACAGGCACCGACCACCTTACGGCCACAGCTTCGGTCAGCTGCCTCAACAATGGAGGCACGGAACATGGCCCATTCGGACTCAATGTCCCCCGCCTCCCTCAGAACATGGGAGAAGCTCTGCCAGAGGTAGGAGTTGAACATTTTTTGTAATAAAATTATTGGAGTTATTGGAATAATGGTTTCAGCTCTACTTTACCGCGGTGCCACTTCCCATGATAACGAACTGAGCGTGCACACATTTACAGATCGGCTCCATAGAACGGCCCAATGCCACCGATACCCGATCCAGCCGTTTGAGGGGGTTATCGGACTGACACCAATCCACATATCGGATCGGCTACATCTCTAGTTTTACATGTAGCTATTTGTAAAAATATATAAAGAAATGGTTATATGTTCATGTTCAAAACCAAAAATATTTCTGATGTTCAAAATGTTAAAACTATTTAAATCTTTAATGTTAAAAATGTTCAAAACTTAAAAACATTTTGATGATCAAATAATTTAAAGCTGATATTTTCATAATAATCAAAACTATTGAAATATTTAAAGGGTTTTAAAAGTAGCTTTACTACTAGTAATCTCAAGCTAAATGTAGTTAGATGTAGTTTAGTTAGCTACTAGGGGATTAAAGTTTCATCACGATACGGTATTATATCAGTTCAGTGATCAGCGATTTGACGTCTGCTGATATCATTAAGTCTGCTACGATACGATTTCATGATTCAGTTCAGGAGCTGGTGAGCTACATGAGACTATCAGATGCTGATTTAACACCATCACTTCCACTTATAGCAGCAACTAAAATATTGTTCAAAAGTTTATTTCTGAGCTCAAGATGTGTAAATTAAATAACAACCTTCTCTTTACAACTAATGCTACTGTATGTACGAAGTCTGATCAATGTTGACATTTTGGATCAGTGTATGGATGAAGACTGATTTATCGCTACAACCCTAAGAAGAATCCTCACCTGTGACATGGTAAATGGAGTTGAAGCCGATGCCAAATCTCCCAACTTTGGTCGGATCGTCGTATTTGATGCTTCTTCCGGCTCGCTGAATTCCTTCCCAGTCGTCCTCGGTGAACGCTGCATTGTTGTAAGCGTAGAGAGCGGGACCTGAAACAACAGCAGACATTTACAGACTTCATAAATATGACCTCATCAATTATTAATGAGATCCTGCCTGAAAAGATTTCATTTGATTCATTCAACAATGATATTTTCAAAATGTTCACAATTTTGTAAAAAAAAAAATAATCAAAAAATATGTCTGATGTTCCAAATGTTCAAACCTGATATATTTGATGTTGAAATGTTTCAAAACTGAGGCTTTTTTTTTTTAAATGGTAAACATTTATCCTTTAATATTCAAAATGTGATTTTAAATTTTTTTTCTATTTAAAGCTAATATTTTATTCATATTATTAATGACAAAAATGTTTTAAGCTATGTTCACAGTATTCAAAACTTTAAAAGAAAATTTGATGTTAAAGATGTTTAAAGCTGGTATTTTTGTTACATTTTTTTCAGAACCGATGTTTTGATGTTGAAAATGTTACACTTTAAATAATTTAAAATATAATAATCATAGCTGTAGTTTTGATATTAAAATGGTTTAAAACTATTACATTTTTATGTTCAGAAGGTTCAAAACTATTAAAATATTTTTGATCAAAATGTTTAAAGTTGATATGTTCATAATATTCAAAACTATTAAAACATTTTTGATGTCCAAAATTAGGACCGGAGCCTATCCCAGGAACTTATGGGCCCAAGGTGGGGAACAACCCTGGGCATGTGCCAACACACTGCAGGGCACACACACACATTCACGCCTTAGGGGGCCAATTTAGAGTCACCAATTAACCTATATTGCATGCTTTTGGACTGTGGGAGGAAACCGGAGCTCTCGGAGAAAACCCACACAAACACGGGGAGAGCATGTAAACTCCACACAGAAAGACCCCACGGCCAACCCGGGAGTTGAACTCAGGACCGTCTCGCTGTGAGGCGCTAACCACTGTGCCACCCATGTTGAAACTATTGAACTATTTTTGATGTTCAAAAGGTTTAAATCTATTCAAAAAAAAAATTGCTGATCAAAATGTTTACAGCTGATATGTTTAAAATATTCAAAACTAAAAATATTACTCATGTTGAAAACTTAAAAAAATACTTTGTTGAAAACTATTAAAGCATTTTTGATATCCACAATTTTAAAAACTATTAAAATATTTTTGATGACGAAAATGTTTAAAACTAAAAATATTACTGATGTTCAAATCTTTAAAAATATTACTTATGTTGAAAACTATTAAAAGATTTTTGATCAGAATGTTCCAACCTGATATGTTCATAATTATTAAAATATCATGTGATGTACACATTTTCAAACCTGTTAAAATACTTTTGATGATCAAATATTTAAAGCTGATATGTTCAAAATGTTCAGTACAAATGAAATAATTTTGCTGCGCAGAATGTTCAAAACTAAAAATGTTTCTGATGTTCAAAACTATTTCTTTTTGATGTTCAAAATATTGAAAATTATAAAAAAAATATTTTTGATCAAAATGTTTAAAGTGGATATGTGGATACTATTCTAAACTATTAAAATATCTTCAATGATCAAAATGTTTAAAGCTGATGTGTTGATACTATGCAAAACTATTAAAATATTTGATGTTCAAAAATGTTCAAAACTTTATAAATATTTCTGATGTTCAAATGGCTCAAAACTAGTAAAACAAGTTTTGATGATCAAAACTTTTGATCGATATTTTTGATGACAAAAATGTTTAGATATGTTCCCAATATTCAAAGCTATTATATTTTTTGATGTTCAAAAGATTCAAAACTTTAAGAACATTTCTGATGTTTAAAATGTTCAAATCAAGTAAAATATTTTTTTGATATTCAAAATGTTTAAAGCTGATATGTTCATAATATTCAAATCAATTAAAATGTTTTAATGTTAAAAAGGTTAAAATTGATCTTTTAATGTTTAAAATGTATGATTTTTACATTTTTCAGATTTTTTAGATCTTTCAGATTTTTTTCAGTGTTACTACTGATTTGATTTTTAAGTGCTGACACTGAGAAATGTAAAACATTTGTAAATGCAAAAGACAGCATGAGCATTATTTAAAATGAGTATATTTCAAGATCCTATTTAAAAAATTTTAAATAAAAGAAAATTGTGATCTAAAATTTTAGTGTGCAAGACTGATTTTATAATTTAAGAGAAAATTAAAAGGGAAAAATATAGCCACAGACCGGGCACTTACTCTACACTCTCCCAACCTTTTTTAAAAAGGTTCAAAAGTTTTCTAAAAACCAAAACATTGTTAAAAATAATAATGAATTATTTCATTTCAAATTATATTTAACAATGTTTTAATTTTTTTTTTTTTTTTTTTACAAATATTTCAAAAATATTTTAACAATACTTCAAAAAAATTCTCAGAAAAAATCCTAAAATATACGATTATTATTCATATTATTCATGTTATTATTATTATTATTATTATTATTATTATTATTATTAT
>JAVGVS010000497.1:0-135104 GCA_032718565.1 Distichodus sexfasciatus | reverse complement strand
CCAGCTCTAATATGGGTGTGTAATTATTACATTGTTTTAGTAGGAAAACAGGATTGAAGTCGAGTATTTCCTTAAGCAGAACAGAATAACCTCAGCCTCCTGCTCACAGAGAAATACACAACGTATTCATTAAACATTGCTATCGGATCGGTACTCGGGAAGCTTTCTTGAAATTTTCTCTCTTTACCAGGAGACAGTTTCCCATCCACTCGGAGACGAGGACGTCCACTTTGGAGGGCAGCGTTAACTCTTCTGCTTTGGCGCGATAAACGCTCACCGTTCCCTCACAGCCGTTCAGCTTCACCAGTTTCTCAGTGTGTTCAGCCACCGAGCTGGCCTCCACCGCAAACACCTGGAGCAAAACACCAGCAGCAGGGAGTCAGTGTTAACGTCCACTTTTCAAGTGTGTGTTGATTCGTCATCGTAAACGAAGTGCACCACGACTAAATGTGAACTCTGCATTTGACCCATCCATGAAGGAGCAGTGGGCAGCTGAGCAGTGCTTGGTGACGGTACCTTGCTCATGATTACCACAGTGGTACCTTTACTGGGTCGGGACTTAAACCGGCCAACTCCCTTACCGTTATGCTTGCTTCCAAATAAGGAGATTAGAAGGGTTACACATCCATATGTATATGATAAATCATCCATCACATTTCATCACGATAAATATTGTAATTGTTTGAATTTTTTTCTGAGCTAGACATTTAAATGAACAATATTGATTTTGGTCAACATATAGGTAAAATATGTATGATGTCTGATCAATATTTTCATTTTGGATAGCTGCTATGGGCAACAACAGTGCAATCAGAAATTACATATTAAAAATTGTGTTTTTTTCATAATCACATAATTTGCCATTATGCAATTAGAAGTTAGATAATTAAAAAAATCTTTTTTGAGACATTTACTCAATGTTGTTTAACTGTTATATATACTTTATATACTATTTTTTTTAATGTTTTATTCAGACTTACACCGTTTTAAAACAAGCACATAAAATTGTAAATAACAAGCCTAATATATCATAAAATGAAATATTCAATACGAACTTACAAGTTTGCAAAAACATTTTACGTTTTGTGCGGCAGTGTATGCCGTACCATGTAAACATAGCAGTGTATGCAGCACAATACGTTGGGACACTGCTGGGATGCATGCATTTCCCACCTTGCGAGACGCCTCAATCTCGCCAGCCAACAGTGTTGATTTTTATCAACTAACAACGCAGAGTGAATGAACCGACGTGTGTATACACACACACACACACATATACCGTATATCTTCTAGTAGTGGCCCGTCTCTTATTGACGCCGGTCTCCAATAGTAGCCGGTCTCCTTTAAGTGCCGGTCTGTAGTAAAAGATCACGCTGGTGGCATCATTGGCAAGAAAGTTCAGTAGACGTCTACCGTACCTGTTTTTCATGCTTACGGTAATACTGTATACTGCTTTAATAATACCGTACTGCTGTACTGATAATTTCATTAAATCCTGAAATGTTCATCCGGTGTCGTTGCCTACATTTTGTGGCTGTAAATACGGCACCATACCGTATTTTACTGCCAAATGAACCCCGTTTACCCATCACCATTCCGTCTGCGAGTCGAATAACAGCTGGTCTCTTTTAAAAGCTGGGCCGTCCAAATAATTTCTTGAATAAACGCCGGGGCCACTATTGGAAGATATACGGTATGTACATATACACACATTTTTGTAAATAAGTATTGAACCAATAAGTATTGGTGTTTAATTTTTGATTTTAATCAGAAGCACTGAAAGAAGAGACTGCGTTATTACCGCTGCAGGCTGAGCCAGACGAGCGCAGAAGAGGCTGATGATTCCAGTTCCACATCCCAAATCCATCACCACTTTCCCCCTCAAGGCGGCACTGTTGCTCACCATCACCTGCCTGTACGTCTCGGTGCGAGGTTTATCCGACAGCATCTCCAGGTGAAGCTTCTGATGGAACAAAATGAGGAGGTTTTATCTAAAGGTGAAAACACTGAAGTACTAGAGGGTGAATATTACAACTTACGATATTATAACTGATTTATCGTCTGCTGACGTCACAACGTCTGTTTCAGGAGCCGGCAACCGATACGAGATACAAATGGAGACATGCACATTTGCGTTCAACACACGTCATTTGCTGTAAACGTATTTCAAAATTCAAATAATTTTTTGTATATAAGTGAACAAGTAATCAACATTACACACTTAAATTTAACTTTAGCATATACAGTATATATTTAGTTTCTTACAAATATACACAAGTACTGTTAATGTCTATAAATTAAATCTTTTTAGAAGATATTTTTCTATATATTTTTATATTTACTCTTTAGTTTTATTTTATTGTAAGACTTAATCTGTTAGTCTGCACAGTCTTAGGATCATTCAGGATACATTGCATTGCATGTTGCACTTGTATAACTACATACTATAAAATCTTGAAATTGACATTCATTGTGAAATATGTTTTAGTGAAACGCTTACCAACGTGCTGTAACTCCCAAAATATTCCTCATCCTGCCAGGAGTCCTCCTCGCTCTCGGGGGCCTGGTGCAGGTAAGTGGAGGGAACGTAGCCGAAAATGCCTGCCAGTTCCGCCCACCACCATTCCGCACTGCTCTTATCGTGGACCAATATCTTCTCTCCGGCCGTAAAGCTGAGCTGAGAGCAAACTCAATTAGACGCAAGCAGTGTGCACTACACAAAAATAGTAGCCTAATTTAACTGTACGTGCCATGCATTATGATGTTACTTCACCTTAAATTTGTACCAGTGTTAAATGTGTTATTACTGCACATTGTCTCAAATACAGTGTACATATGTATACTCGTTGATCACTGAACTGATGTATTGATGTATCACCCCACGGCAGACGGTCTTTCATTATGAGACAAAACAATGCTGTATATTAAGTAATACATCGCAATTGCTTTAAGTCTCATTCAAATTTAAGTGCTGAGACATTAGGGACTAAAGGTTGACCAATTATCGTTATCAGTGTTTAATTCTGACCATCACCGTAATTACAAGGTGCGCTACTGTGGCTCCACTGCCGTCTCTTCTCTCTGTGCCGTTTGCTCTCTGCTTACTCACTGCTTCATTTAATGTTGAGCGCAGCGTGAAGCTCCATGAAGGAGAAGAGGAGAGTTTCAGCTGGGCTTGGTGTTTGTGAATTTTCTTTTCTTTTGCATATCGGTTCCAAATATCCGCTATCGACCCGTTAACTAGCAATAATCAGTATCGATTTCTTCTCTGAAAAACCAATATCGGTTGACCTATAGCGTGGACTATAAATATATCAATATCCTGCATAATAGTTTACAATTCATTATACAAATTATATTAATTATATTCATTTAAATTTTATAATAAGAAAGGCACATTGCACTTTACATAGTTTCTTAGCATAATATGCACATTTACTGTCTAGAGCAGTGGTTCCCAAACTTTTTCTGCAGGGCTCCCCTTTTCTAGATAGGAACATTATTTTGTCTCCACAAAAATTAACCAGTTCCCAGTCAGAAAAAAACTTAAAAGAGGATCATCTCAAGTCTCACACTTTTCAGCGGCTGGTGTGGACTTGCTTTATGCTGCAAATCTTCTCAATTCGGGGTTACAGCTGAGAAACAGAAAGTTTCTAGCAGTGCTCGAATGGAGCATAGGCTATTCCATTGGTGCGCCCCCCTGCAATTCCTATGCTATGTTTGAAAACCATTGGTCTAGAGTAAACAGCATTTTTAATATGTACTTTAGATACCTTTTCCTTTCTTTTTTTCTCTTTACTCACGAATATTTTAGATTATTAACCCAAAAACCAACCAATGTTTATGCCTCCTTGTGTAAAGTGAGGACCAAGGCAGCCATTTCATGTAGTACACAGTGATGAGTAGAGTAACTTGCATGGGTGGTAAATCTCAGTGCAGAATGATCAGTGGTGGAGGAAGTAGTGAAGTTCAGTACTTAAGTAAAAGTACAAATATCCTGCAAAATATGTACTCAAGTAAAAGTAGAAGTGATACATCAACAATCTTACTTAAGTGAAAGTACTAAGTACTTACTTTTAAATTTACTTTAAAGTATTTTTTTAAGTAAAAGTACTCATGCAATGGGTTGTCTCAACGTCTGGGCTGTGACATTTTGTAAAAGAATGTAGATATACTGACTTATGCCTCTACCGATGTCATTGCTCGTGTGTGTGTAGTGGAAAGTTCTGTGTGCTTATTGTGCGTACACTCTGCAATACTGTGAACGTCTGTTGAATGACTGTTGAAGGTCTTGTCTTCTTGAAATCAAGCCACTCTACCTGCTCGTGCCGCTACTAGACGCGCGCGCTCTGCCATCATTGGAGCTAACAAAGCCACCAGATTGGTTGGCAATGGCAAACAACGCCAGAACGCAGTCAGTAGGCTAACTATTTTTTCATGAAAGATTTTGAGGAAATTGCGTTCATAAAGTGTAATGATTAACGGCATAAATTGTAGATATGTAGTGGAGTAGAAAGTACAGATAGTTGCCGCAAAATGTAATGGAGTAAAATAAAAAGAATGTATTATTATTTTTACGTAAGTAAAGTACAGATGCGTAAAAATTTACTTAAGTACTGTAACGAAGTACAAATACTTCGTCACATTCCACCACTGAGAATGATACACAGAATCTAAAGAATGCAACAGTGTCTTTGTAGTACGTCTGTAAAACACCATCACAATAACCTAAAACAGGCAACAAAGCAGATTCAACCAGCATTTTCTGTGCTTTCTGTGTAAAGCAAGAGCTATTTCTGAAGTTAAATCTCAATTTTAACTTCAATTTACTCAGTGGATTCTCAACACGTAATTTAAAGGATGGATCTTCCTCCAACATAAAACTCATGTACCTATAAGAGGAGACCAGTTCAAGTTGTCCGTGAGGGAGAAGATCCATACTTATGGGTCCTACAAAAATTCATACATTTTGTTTTCGTATAATTGAGAATTAAATTGAAAGAATTTAGATTTTGCTGTACTACTGTAAATCCTTCTTGTAGTTTTAAACTGCAGAGCAATAGATGATAGTGTCATCTGCATGCAGATACATATTTGCATTCAAAATATAATTTCAGAGGTTGTTAGGAATAACATAGGCCCCAGAACGGAGCCCTGTGGTACACCAGAATGGACAATGAGTTTCTCAGAAAGATAGCCATGTAGTTGTACACATTAACATGCATAACTTAAATGAGATAAGTTCTTAAAACCCACTTACAAACTTTTCAAGAAGATTCTAACATTCACCAAGTTTTATTCGAGATTTGAGGCACATTTATCTACATTCCCATTTATTAAACATTAAAAAACATTGGATGAGCTTCATTTACCAATGTTTACATTCATATTTACATATATACTTTATTCTTACTCTTTAGCTTTTCAGCTTAGTGTAATATTTCTTTTCTCAACCTCTTGTCAACTTCCAGTTTCTAAATTATATCTGTTGATTTGCTCAACTGGTCACTGTTTTTGCAGCAAATGAGTAATTGTCGACAGCAAAATTGTCTGGTGAAACTAATTAATAAAATCAACGTATAAATTAACAGCTTGAGCTATTCAATCCATTGTTTCTTATGCACGAATTAAAACCCAATTTACTGATTTAGATGAAATGTTTAAATTGTCATGTAGCGTTAGGAATCAACACAAACACAAAATAACGCTTTACTATGAAGTTATGACTGACCTGCTCAACGCCACTGCCAGTAAAATCTTCTACTGCTATGTATTCCTCGGTCTCGGTATTTTTATCTTCGTTCATTTCCAACAATTAATAAAAGACTTCGCAGGAAAAACTAACTTCATATGTTTGAAAAATCACATGCGCAAACCAAGAGCCATGAGCGCGGCGCAAACCGCTCCTCCTTCCCTAGGTAGTGCGTTAGCTGCCAAATAGGGAGAGTCTACTTGTTCTTAATTTAGCCACTTCTTAATACACAAAAGCCGAATTTTGTGGCAAGTTGGAAAACCACAAAATATTAAAAGATATTAAGCGTTTAATTAGATTTGTATATTTTTTTATATTTGATTGTTTGGTGTCTTTTTGATTAGCTACTGCCAGTTTGGGGCATTCCAAATTTTTTTACTTTTTATTTATTTATTTCTCAGCTTAAAACACTTAAATTCCAGTGCTAACCGCAGAACATAACCCAACAGAGGATATGTTTATACTATTCATATTTTAAGATTAGTACAAGTTTACACTCGATTGGATTATGCAAAAGCTAAAAAATAATTAGCTTTATTTTATGGAGCAAACATAAGTAAAATACATTTTTAAAAAAAATCCGCAATATGTAGCAAGACAAGTAAATAAGCGAGTGAAATAAACAGATAAAGGGCAAAACAAAAATGATTGATGCAAGTGCAGTTTACTCATGCAGTGCATGTAGATAACAACGCTATACGTTCAATATCTGATGCCTTATATGATTGGATATCATACAAGATTGGGAATTATTAGGGAAATGTCTCTTAAATATACACCAGTAAATATATAGAGCACTACGTAGGAAACGTGGCAAATTGAGACTCCGAGCGAGCAGTTCTTCTTGGGTAAAGTGACGCCAACTTTCTTCTGCTGCGCCACTACTGTCACCTGCTGGTAGCAACTGCTTTCATTTTGGAAATGCTCACAGGACAGCAGGTTTACTACTACATTCTTACACTTATATTTATGGGGCGGCGCGGTGGCTGAAAGAGAAATCAAATCAGGTAAGAAATGTAATCAATTAATTAACAAAAAGAGGAATCAGTTAAGAGAGAGAGCTTGAGGAAAAAAAGGGAAATCGATTCAAAAGCAACTTGGGTTGGCCGTGTGGCCCTTATTAAAAAAATGTAAGACTTCTGGCAAATAGTTGCTGTTAACCTTTGGCAATGTTGCCACAAATTTGCAGTAAGCTCATATTTTTACATGCAAATTAGTTTTGTGGCAAACTTGTGGTGAACTTCTAGAAACTTTTGGGTAAACTTATGCACCTGGTAAATTTGTCACCAAAAGTTGGCTACAAGTTTGCCATTACTGGATAATTGTTTTGGCAAATTACTGGCAAATACATTTACCACTAGTGGCAATTTGTCATTGTCGTCAGAACATTGTCACAAGTTTGCCACTAGTGACAGACAATGACAAACTTGTGACAACAAATTCTGGCAAACTCCACTGTTTGCCACAAATTAACCACAAGTTTGCAGCAAACCTGCCACAAACATTTTGTGTGCTCTCCACGTGTTGGCATGAGTTTTCCTCCAGTCCAAAAGCATGCACTATAGGTTGGAAAGTGACTCTAAATTGTTCCATAGGTGTGTGTATGAAGGCCCTGTGGTATGTTGCCACTCGCCCAGGGTTGATCCCCACCTTGCGTCTGTAGTCCCGGGATAGGCTCCAGTCTCCGAGACCCTGATAGGAAGCGCCATTTATGGCATTTAACAGATGCTCCAGAGTGACTTCCGTTTTCCCAGTCTCCATGGAACAACTTGGCGTAAAGGGTCTTGCTCAGGGACCCAATGATTGGAGTGCTGGAGGTAGGATTCAAACATGCAACCTCTTGGTCCAGAGGTGAGAATCCTAACCACTAGACCAGTGGTCCCCAATTATCTTTCTCCGAGGGCCAAATTATGTAAAGCAAGTCAGGCTGAGGGCCAACAAATCCATGTCATATCTCTCAGGACCCTCCATGCCCCCCACCCCACAAAATCCAGGATACAGAGGTAAAAATAACATTCTGCAGCAATTCCAGACAAAAAAAAGTTTCCCCCAGGTGAGATTCCTCCAGGTGCTCCGGTTTCCTCCCACAGTTCAAAAGCATGCAATATAGGTTAGTTGGCGACTCTAAATTGGCTCCATAAGGTGTGAATGTGAGTGTGATTGTGTGAATGTGTGTGCCCTGCAATGTGTTGGTGCCTGCCCAGGGTTGTTCCCCGCCTTGAACCACTGCACTAGACCACCACCACCCCATGTAGTGATACTCAGATTCCTGAGTATCACAGTATCACAACTTTAGGAAAACAATGCAGATTAATTTATATCATTTTAATGATAACTGATTCTGTAGAACAAAAAATGCAGTTTTTACAAATATGTAAAATATGTGTTTCAATTTGGTTAATATATACATATTAATGATTAATCCTGATAATTAAATCTAAAAACGTTTCAACTTAAATTTCCCTGAACACACCACACCCCAGGCCAGTTAATGTTAACTTAAAGTGTTAAACAGCGAAACATAGCATACGGACCACCACAGATAATGTTCATAAAACTGATAATTGTCAGTCAAACCCAAACTGCACTCCTGCAGATGCTATACAACAAAGAGAATTAAAATAACACTCAGAAAGATTCCCTTCTTATCTGATATTTAGGTTATTTTATCCAATATCTTACTCCTTCTTCTTGTGAGTCTTCCTCAGACACTTGCTGCAGCAGAAGGTGCAGGTTTTGATGGTGATGAACAGCATGGTGACCAGCAGGAGGAGGAGGAAGCCGATGACGTCCACACTGTGGTACTGAATCCAGTTGAGCTGGTGGGCGGCTGGTCTCAGGTGCTCCGCCCCTTTATGTCTCATCACAAACTCCGTCCAGAACACGGCCAGCTCCAGCGGCTCCACTGGACGGTCTTTGTGGACGGACGAAAGCTTCACCATCTTCTCTTTGTAGCTGCCAAGTTGAAACAGGTAAAGTTACCACTGAGGTACTCACGAGTAAGGTACTGTCCCCAAGCACTGCTCCCAGAGCGCTGCCCATGTCAGCTGCCCTCTGCTCCTTCAAGGATGGGTCAAATGCAGAGATCACATTTGGTTGTGGTGCACTGTGTGCTGTGTTGTTGTGGCTTTTGCTAAAGTAGTCTCTAGTACCTTTTGTCGTTTATGACTTTGCGGAGAGCTATCAGCAGCTTCTCAGAGGTAATGTCGTAGATGTTGAGGGTCTCTGCAACTCCACGGACCACCATGCGCTGCACATTGTCCCACTGATCTCCAAACAGTGGAATCATCACCATGGGAACACCATTACAGACGCCCTCGTATGTTCCGTGACCTCCTCCGTGTGTGATGAAGGCCTTGGCTTTTGGGTGAGCTTCAATGAACAGCGGTCAGTTATTATTGTTGTTATGATAACAGCAGTAAGAAAAACATGCAGCGCTATATACAAACCTAGGAGGTCATTTTGTGGAAGCCACTTCATCACTTTGACGTTTTTGGGAGCGTCTTTGGGAACTTTGCCTGTGTATCTCCATAAAACCTGCAAACCAGAGAGTCAAGTCGAGTCAAGTGCTTTATTTATTGTCATTCTAATGTTATACAGCAATACAGTGCACAATGGAATAAAATATGGTTCTTCCAGGACTATAGTGATATATAATATAGATGCAGAGGTAAGTTTATAGCACACTGCAACTTTATGGATGGGTCAAATGCAGAGGTCACATTTTGTTGTGGTACCTTTACTGGTCTGGAACTTGAACTGGTGACACTGATTACAGGGCCAACTCCCTAACCATGACACTACCAACTGCTCCAAACCGACAAAGGAAATTCTAAAGGCAATTTCCATAAATGACAGAACAATAAAAATCTCGTTTGCTGTTGCTAAAGGTTAATTATTTTTTGTCTGTTTATTGGTATAATACAGAATTGTTGCTGCATTGTACGGTAGAGATGTTGAAATTAATCACGTAATCAATGCATCGCAATACAGACATGGACGATTCTGCATCAGTGCAAGGGTGCAATCAATTATAGTCCGCATTGCAGGTGGTCTGTGACATGCACTCCAGTTTTACTACTGAAATCACTTCATTTTCAATTATTTCATTTGATTTATTTTTCAAAACATTTTCAATTGATTTGAGCATCTTTAAGAATAATGAACTTAATGCAAATATCTAAAAAATAATAGCAAAAAAATACTCCCCCCTACACTCAGACTGCTTAGTGGTGAGCGGTGATCCCTGGGACAGAACCAGTTGAAAACCCATGGATTACATCATAATGACGTTGCTTGGTGATTTTCTGGCTGCGGCATTAAAGTCCTAGTTAAACAGAACCTTCCAGCAGTAAATATGGCTGCCCGATCTGCGGCCCATACCCAATCTGCATGCAATGTGAAGTAATGTAGAAAATTTAATGGGATGCATCATGATGCATTGCGATATCGCATCAAATCAAATTGACCTGATTATAGTAATCGAATCAAATCAAATCATGAAACCAGGAAAGGTTCACATCTCTATTGTATGGTCATCCCTACCCGCTGAGGAATCTGTCGGAAGGCTTCAAAAAATTCTCGAGCTTTTTCCTCAGGTAGCTCAGACACCATGGATCCTAAAGTGAAAACGACAAATCCGTGATCTCCAGATCCATTCACAAACTGCTCCAGCTCCTGCAAGGGAGAGAGGTCAGGGTTAAACTCATGAGAAAACACCTGACAAAGGAGAAAACATTTCACAGCATGAACAAGTAAAGGAGAAATTTCCATGTAGATTTAGTAACAATGAACTTTACAGTATTTAAAGGTTGTCTTTTGAAAATAGACATATGTGTGCTGCCAGCATTGCTTCAGAGGTTGAAGGGCTGGGGGGTCAGCCTGTCAGCGCTCAGACCATACGCTGCACACTGCATCAAATTTGGTCTGCATGGCTGTCTATCCAGAAGGAAGCCTCTTCTAAAGATGATGCACAAGAAAGCCTGCAAACAGTTTGCTGAAGACAAGCAGACTAAGGACATGGATTACTGGAACCGTGTCCTGTGGTCTGATGAGATCTAAACCCTATTGAGTATCTGTGGGGCATCCTCAAACGGAAGGTGGAGGAACGCAAAGTCTCTAACGTCCACCAGCTTCGTGATGTTGTCATGGAGGAGTGGAAGAGGATTCCAGTGGCAACCTGTGAAGTTCTAGTGAACTCCATGCCCAAGAGAGTTAAGGCAGTGCTGGAAACTAATGGTGGTCGCACAAAATATTGACACTTTGGGCACTTAGGGGTGTACTCACTTTTGTTTGCGGTTTAGATATTAATGGCTGTGTGTTCAGTTATTTTGAGGGGATAGCAAATTTACACTGTTATACAAGCTGTACACTGACTACTTTACATTGGATCAAAGTGTCATATCTTCAGTGATGTCCCATGAAAAGATATAATAAAATATTTACAAAAATGTGAGGGGTGTACTCACTTTTGTGAGATACTGTATATGTGTGGTTTCTGTAAGTTAAAGGGATTCTGAGTTATTAAAACACTAATTAATAAACAACTCAAAAATCCTAATAATATTCTCAGCTGGTCTCCAAATAAAATCCGGAGTCCATGACAACGCGACTGACTCCAAGACAAGACCAAGACCAAAAACTGGTCTCGAGACCGGACTCAAGTACTGCTACACTACTAGACTCCCCTTTCACCTACAGGTTTATGAGTGCCAGTGAAAATTTTGAACATTGTGTCAAACAGCAGCAAACAAATGCATACAGCACAATGGCATCAGTGACTAATGATCTGTCAACCTCTTTTATAGTAGTTTTGTTCTGGTGGGCTTGTTCCTAAACTGGTTTATAAAGAGTCATAACTACCCATTAAAAACTACACTGTGAGTCAAAAAGGGAGCATCTTGTTCTTTGTCCATAATTCACATTACCAATAATGACATGACCAAGTTCAATGATAATGCAATTAAAATTTACAGAGAATGTTCAAAATGCCCACTTTATGCACGGACACAGGCACAAATTTGCCACATTTGCCAAATTAATCACCACATCAATGACAATTAAGACATTTTTTTAAGTATAATTTATGCATATTGCAAGTTACCATAGCTACTAGGGGTGTAATGATACATCGATCTGCATCGATACATCGATTCACTCATCAACAGTGTTGGGGAGTAATGAGTTACATGTAACAAAATTAAGTAATTTAATTACAAAATAAAAGTAAGAGTAGTCAGTTATATTACTTTGAAAAAATGTGTAATTAAATTGCAGTTACTTTAAGGAAATATTCAGAATTACAATTTCAGTTACATCTCAATATCTTCTGCAGAAACATTGGCTATATGTTTAATAATATTATTGTTTTGCCATTTTTTTCTCTGTGCACAACATCCTCCATTTACAGTTGAAAGTCTGGTACTATTCGATATGTCTAATTGGTTCTCTTTATCATGTTTGAATTTGCAACACCACTTGTTGCTGGATCTACAGCTCACAAGTGTCTGAGCTGCAGTTAGTGAGGAGGCCTGCAATGCCAGATAGGAATCCACAATGTAGGCCTAACACTGCAGGAAACAAAAATGAGCTGTAGTGAGCAGACGCTATATGCACAATCAATCCCACACGAATAGACAGCTGCTTATTCAGTGATGTTCACCAAATGTTGAATGTCTATTTGATTTAGCAGGCATAGGTATTCATAGACCAGCATGATCTCACAGTAGAGCGGTGTTGAGGTGTTGAAGTCCGACACGGCTGTGGCTGTGTTGACGGATTTCAAAACCAGGTTTCAAAAATGGAAAAGGGTTGACAGTTGAGAAAATTCATTCAAAATGTAGAAAAGTAATCCAAAAGTAATCAAATGTAATTAGTTCCACCCTTTTTAAAGTAATTGAAATAGTTACACTACTGTTACATTTTAGATAGGGTAACTTGTAATTGTAACGCATTACATTTACAAAGTAGCTTTCCCAACACTGCTCATCAACGATCCCATAGCATCGATTCAAAATTAAAACACTGATTAGACATTAGATGTTGTAACGTCCGCCATGAAGTAATCACCCCTTTTCCTATGGAAATACTAAACTCCATACGGGCTCCTGACCTATTATCACTATGCCTGAACTAACATATCATTTCATTATCCCTGAAATAACAGTAGGCCAACTTAAGAGTCTGAATAGCGCTGCTTCACTAACCCAACGGCACCATAATGTAGTCATTGTAAAACATTGTATTGACTTTTATTCTGAAATTCACCGCTACGTTTTTTTTCCCGCTTGAACACACACAGCTCCAAACAAAATGTGAGAGGCGTTTTCAAACTTACAAACAAAATGTGGGAAGCAGCAGGAAAAAGTTAGTGAAGAGATTTTGTCTCCTCTGCGGAGTAAATCAGCGGTCTGGAAACCTTTAGGATTTTGGAGAAAAGCAGCTCAACAGACAAGTTACAAAAAATCAAATAAAAAAACAAGACGGCTGCTCATTTCAAAGAACATGAGCTATTGAGAAAACATATTGATGTGTTCAAAAAATATATAGCTTGTGTAGGCAGGGAGACTATATTGCAACTGTGTTAGGAAAATTGTGTAAAAGAAAATAGCAAAGTGTGTGTAATTGTTCATGTTTGCTTTGTTCTATCATCCAGAATTTCTTTTTATAAAATATGAAAAAGTAATATTTAAGCTGCCTTTTTGGGATTTGATATTAAGGGAAGTGATTATGTCAAGTGGTTATTGATCAAATCAAAATTGTAACGTGTCAAACTTTGTGATATCGCCAGAAATCGAATCATTGTACATTAAATTGACTTAATATGGTATCGTGATGAACCCTGTGATTTACACCTCTAGTAGCTACATATTTACTGTAAGCTCTACTGGGCCACATAATGATCAATTGTGTTGAATGCAAAATTGCAACAATGAAACAGTGAATTCTGAAAATTGGTCAACATTTGTGAACATTGTGGGCAAAGGTACAGAGGTCCCATTTCTGGACTCTCAGTGTAGACTGGTGAGTATTTAGCCTTTACCCGACTTACACCATATCAAAGGCAAACAACGTCTGCATGTGTTGTGTCACTGTATTGTTAAACATTCTATGAACAAATCCAACACATGTACAGTCAAGAGATCTAATTTGCAACTCACCACCGGCAGTGGTTTCTTCTTGGCGCAGTTAATACCCCCAATTTGCACCATGTTGGGCATCTGAGGTCTAGGGAACTCAAAGGTGTAATCGTACAACTGAAGCCAAACTGCTGCCTTTTCAAGAATTGTTTTATAGGTCACTGCTTTCTGAAGATACCTGCTGGCCAGTTCATCAAAGTTGCCATAAATTAATTGACAGAAGTAAAACTCAGCACCCCACATGAGCATGTTGTTGACCCTCTGAGGGAAACTCATGACATCTGAGAGTCCTGTGAACAATCGTGGGACGTAGGAGGGTGGTAAGGGGCTCTGAGCTGCTTCCATGTCCACAAAACAGACGGTCCCACGCAGGAAATAAACAGCAGGAATCGACAACACTTCGGCGAGGATGGGACCACAGGGCAGGAAGGGATTTGAGAGTATGGCATCAAAACCCTGCTCCTTTAAACTCTTCATCAGTGGCTCATCGTACAGCAGCCCCTCGCAGCCTTTTACCTGCATTTTGGTGAAGTGTGAAAGCCACACAAAGTTTGCTCTGGCATCAGAAAACAGTGGAGCCGTCAACACCTTCTCTTGTAGATTTTTAATTTCGTCTTCCAAATCAGCCATGGTGAAGGGAACTTTAAAGGTCCGAGTGGTGTAAAACTTAGAACTACGTATCAGAAGGTTGCTCTCGGGAGCTAGAACCACCAGCTCATGTCCTCTTTGAGACAACTCCTCGACCAGAATTTTCATGCTGAGCCAGTGGCTGCCGTCCACAGGCATGACCAGAATCTTGCCCCCTCTTACCACCCCTATGCAGAGCAAGGCCAGCAGCCCCAAAACTGTGACACTCCGCACCATGTTCTCTCCCAAAACTGTGACTAAAGCAGACGTCAGTGTGTGTGAGAAGCTTTATTTGGAGTGTGTGTGTGTGTATATAGCCTCAATCCCACCCACTATTATATAACTGCATGTTGGTTAAAGTTCAATTTACCAATGACATGGTTAAGAGAGCATTAGCTATGACTTCATTGTACTAGCAATCAGCTTGTTGTCTTCCCCTTAAATACATTTTAGTCGTTTGGCAAACAGTTGATGTTAAGCTTTGGCAATGTTGACGCAAATTTGCAGCAAGGTTATATTTTTTCACATGTAAATCAGGTTTGTGGCAAACTTGTGGTGGACTTTTAGCAAACTTGTGATTTTTTTTGTAATTACTGGCAAATTGTTTTGGCAAATCACTGGCAAATACACTTGTCACTAGTGGCAATTTGTCATTGTCGCCATAACACTAGTGGCTATTAATGACAAACTTGTAATGAACTTTTGGTGACATATTTGCCAATAGCATACATTTTCTACAAGGTTTGCTAGAAGTCCACCACAAGTTTGCCACAAACCTAACTTGCATGTGAAAACATCATCTTGCTGCAATATGCGGACAACGTTGGCAAAGGTTAACGGTATTTGTTTACCAGCAGCCTAAAAGTTTTGTAACGGAGACCAAAGTAACAGATCTCTAGTTTGTGTATGAGTCCTTATGGATAAATTTAAACTAGTAACCAAGCATTTTGGTTGGAAAAACTGTCGCTAAGCTAATATTTTTACTGCTGCATTCTCGTTTTGATGTCTATCACTGCAAGACCACCTGGTGTCTAAGACTGTTGCATTGGAATCTGCTCAAGATCTGTCAAGATCTTGTCTGTATTTAAAAAATGCCACAAACCTAACTTGCATGTGAAAATATCACCTTGCTGCAAATTTCTGGCAACATTGGCAAAGATTAACGTCAACTGTTTGCCAGAAGCCTAACATTTTTGTAACGGTTGACTTCCATAAAAATGTGTATCTAATAGAAAAACTCCACAAAGCATATTATTCAAATTCATAAAGCACTGCAAAGTCATAAACGCTACAAATACAAACGTTTTCATCAAAATGACAACACATGCACCTTTGGAAATGCTGTAATGTGTAACTAACGTTTATGAACCCAAACTTTCAAGTGATCATTCAGGTTTTGACAGTGGAGTGTAGTATCGCCGTAGACTCTGGATGCCCTTGTGTCCCTTGTTTGGCGTGTCTGCAGCTATCTAGGAATTACAAAGCTCCAGGGTGGCACTAATGTTTATTGTTTTCTATGCATTCTACACATGCTGAAGATATTTTATTTATCATTCTAACATCTAGTCCTTCCCTGGATTTACTTGATGTACCTGCAGAGATCTTGCATCACCAGAATTCCTTACAGAGGAATCAAATGCACCAAATAGTTTGAAGCTAGACACTTGGAGACAGAAATTTTTTTTTCTGTAATTTTTTCTGTATTTTATGATCAATTACCTGCTTTGAAGCTACTTTTTTAGCTTCAACACACTATGTAGGTTTCCTAACACAGATTCCAAAGGATAAAAGTGCTGTAAAACAACTTATTATTTTATAAAAGTTTATATAACTTTAATGTAGAATTCTGAAGAGTTCTAAAGAATAATGCAGTTTTGACAAATACATAAATATGCATGTAGATTTCCATGTGAAGAATTTTGGTTTTAATATCAGTACTCTGACATACAGTATATATTATAAAATCTAATCTCTCTCACTATATATATTCACAGCACCAACTTTCAAGGCTTGATCAACCTTCTTTACTGCAGAACAGCTTTGAGTTGTTAATCCATTTCTTGTTCCCTGAAAATAGGTCTTTTTGTATAATGTACATCATAGATGTTAAACTCAGGCCCGTGGGCCAAATCTGGCCCGCGAGATAATACCAAATATCTACTAGAGTTGGCCCGCCGGTAGACAGCGCATGCGCCGCTATTACTACAAATCCCAGAATGCTCTGCTCTTTTTTCTTTTCATTTTATTTAAGAAATGAATGCCACAGATGTCTTTTATTTGACATTTGATTTCACATGTGTTTATAGTATTAAACTTTGCTTGTTCCAAATTCAATGTTTAAGTAAAATGTAAGTTTGTTTCCATATGAAAACGTTCATCGTTATATGTGAAGAGAAGGAAAAACTTCCTCGATTTTAGACATTTTTTCAATAAATATCAAGGCTAGCCTGCGACTTTGTCCAAGTTTTAAATTTTTACCCACTGTGTATTTTACTTTGACACCCCTGATGTACATTATTGTACATTGTTTTCTAGTTTTAGGTCACCTTACCTTTTTTCTTACCTACGTATGAACCATTTCAAGCTATTCATTGGATTTGAATGCCTGGATTTCATAAAAAATGGAAAAATGTGGTTGTTCTTAAACTTTTGCCCGGGTTTGTATATATAGTGTATATATAGATTAAGTTCCCATAAAATTACCCACCCTGCACCCATATTTATAACAATAAAACATAAAATACAGAACACCACATATAAAAACCATCAGATACTCATGAACAAGTATCAGTCAAACCCAAACTGATTCCAAAGTGGGATGCGGCAGTCCATTAGATTTGATACAAGTAATGAATTAACAAAACCAAACAATGCCCCGTTTGACACAGTCATTTCATCCTAAACCTTACTCCTTCTTCTTCTTATGAGTCTTCCTCAGGCACTTGCTGCAGCAGAAGGTGCAGGTTTTGATGGTGATAAACAGCACGGTGACCAGCAGGAGGAGAAGGAAGCCGATGACGTCCACACTGTGGTACTGAACCCAGTTGAGCTGGTGGGCGGCTGGTCTCAGGTGCTCCGCCCCTTTATGCCTCATCACAAACTCCGTCCAGAACACAGCCAACTCCAGCGGCTCCACTGGACGGTCTTTGTGGACGGACGAAAGCTTCACCATGTTGTCTTTGTAGCTGCCGAGTTGAAACACACTCAAGTTAAGGCCATTGTAGATAAAAAATGGAAATAATTCTTAATGAAGTGAGTTATTTGTCATTGAACACAGTGCATCACAATGAAATGTGACTTATGCATGTGACCAATCTGTCAAGGAGCAGTGGGCAGCTGTTGTGGTACACTGTGTGCTGTGCTATGGTGTGTTCACAATGAAAAATAATCATTCATTTCACTTTCAAAAAGTGAGGCAAACTTGGAGTGGAATTAAACAAACTTTGTGCGCCAGGCAAATTTGTCACCAAAAGTTGTCATTGTTGCCTGAAAATCACAGCAAGTTTGCCACAAGTGACTGATAATGGCAAACTTGTGGCAACATATTCTGGCAAACTCCAGTTTGCTGCAGACCTGCCACAAACATTTTGTTTTTGTAAGGAATTCTATGAAATTGAAATAAAAAATGTTAAAACTGTAAAAAGTCAAAATTTCAGAGACTTGCAAATTTACAGTAAAAAACAACGCTCTTTGAACAGCTAAGAGTTTCACCATCTTCACAATTGTGAGAGTTGAAACAAATATATTAGGGTCATTATAGAATAAAAAAATTGGAGCCAAAAGAGGAGCATAAATTTGAAATTAAAATAATAGATTTAAGAGGAAGAACTTGGATATTCTCTAAACTTGTCAAATCAGAATTTTATTGGAAATATTTTAAGATTAAATCACAAATTTATGAAAAATAGCCTCACATATCATCTGAAAGTGTAAAATCAAACATTTGCAAGAAAAAAGTCGGAGATGAAAGACAAACTTATTTTAAAAAGTGGTATAATTTCTAACTTCACAAAGTTGTTAATGATACCACTTTTTTCTTATTAAATTCATGTCTTTCATTGCCGAGGATTTTCTTGCAAATGTTTGATTTTACAATAAGTAAAGAAAACATGAAAGAGTGAGTTAAAATAAGCTATAATAAGCTATTTTAACTCACTCTTTCATGTTTTCTTTACTTATTTTTTTCCTGAAGCAATGAATTCACATACTTTTTAAGTAAAGTCAACTTATTATATAGTACGTTACCATTTTTCACATTTTAAAAGTGTCTCCTTCATACCTTTTGTCATTTATAACTTTGCGGAGAGCCGTCAGCAGCTTTTCAGAGGTTAAGTCGTAGATATTGAGGGTCTCTGCGACTCCACGGGCCACCATGCGCTGCACGTTGTCCCACTGATCTCCAAACAGTGGAATCATCACCATGGGAACAGCGTTATAGATCCCCTCATAGGTTCCATGAGCACCTCCGTGAGTGATGAAGGCCTTGGCTTTTGGGTGAGCTGTAATGGATAATAATAATAAATAAAAATTATAATAAAGGGAAAGTATGCTACTCTTTAAATTGTCAGACACCAGTCTTGGTCATGATGGTGTTAAAGGAGTTTAGGGCTAAGGCCAGACTACAGACTCCAGTCTCAGTTCTCATCATGCATTATCCTCTTTGCCTTTAATATTGTAACAGTAGACCAACCTAAGAGGTCATTCTGTGGAAGCCACTTCATCAGTTTGACGTTTTTGGGAGCGTCTTCAGGAACTTCTCCAGTGTGTCTCCATAGAACCTGCAAATCAAAGAGTTGCATTTCCTTTAAGTGAGTGATTATTTGTCATTGTAAACTCTGCATTTGATCCATCTGTAAAATAGACATTTTACATTTAGGAGATGCTCCTGTCCAGAGCAACTTACATTTCCTAATTTCAGGGACAGTTTCCCTGAGAGCAACTTAGGGTTAAGGGTCTTGCTCAAGGACCCAATGTTGGTAACGCTAGAGGTCAGATTCAAACCCTCAACCCTTAGGTCCCAAGGCGAGTGTCCTACCACTAGACCACCAACAACCAAATAGCAAAACTTTTTGGCAATCACATATTGTTATCTGAATTTTTATTCCAACCATGTGCACTAGTTTATGAGTTCTGTCCATTTTGTGGCCCGTAGACTAATATGGAGCTCAAATTTTGACGCTTTACTGCACAGTCGCCATTCTTCACAAAGCCACCAAATTCGATGTGATTCAAGGGTTCGTGAGCATCGTCACATATCTGCCATGACTTACTTTTATCATCCCTTGCTCTTTCCCCATTCACTTAAATGCATTTTAATCAAAGTCTTTCTACTCAACCAGTTTTCACATCACAGCTACAAAACTTGAGCAATCACAGTAAAGTTTTCTGGCAGATATTCATTTCATTATATTCAAGCTTTTATTTGGGAACTCATTTGAGTGATCTCAGCTTAGCATCTTCACTATTCCTGCAATCACCCATGTAGGCAAACTTC
Organism: Distichodus sexfasciatus; assembly: GCA_032718565.1. Lineage (NCBI taxonomy): Eukaryota > Metazoa > Chordata > Actinopteri > Characiformes > Distichodontidae > Distichodus > Distichodus sexfasciatus. The sequence continues at coordinate 115,093 of JAVGVS010000497.1, read as the reverse complement.
CGTCATGTTTGCTTCTGTTGAAACCTGCACTGTAATAATTTCTAGCTCTTTTATTATACCTTTAATAAAAACCTTTGTCTTGCACAAAGAAATATTATCTATCAGAGTATCATGACTTGTTGTAGATGGATATTAGTATTGCTAGCTGCAAAGCTGTAAAACGTCTACTGGCTTTACTGTATGTAATGACTGTGTGCTTATTGGTGATGCATTGTTGATGTTCTCTTACCCGCTGAGGAATCTGTCTAAATGCTTCGAAAAACTCCCTGGCTTTGACCTCAGGTAGTTCAGACACCAAGGATCCTAGAGTGAAGACAACAAATCCATCATCTCCAGATCCATTTACAAACTCCTCCAGCTCCTGCAGGGAACAGAGGTTAGGATTAGATTCACAAGGACCAGCCTGACAAAATAGCACAATGTCTCTTTGATGGAGAATGTGAGTGAGTGAGTGAGTGATTGTCATTGTGAACACAGCACCGCACACAGTGCACCACAACCACATGTGAACTATGCGTTTGACCCATCAATGAAGGAACAGGGGGCAGCTGACATCGAGCACCCAACGCCATATGCCACCAACTGCCACAGTTGAACAATCAGTGAACGATAAAATGCCAACTCGACCAAATTCAACAACAATGATCTGGCTTTTATTGCAGAGAATATTTAAAATCCCCCCTTTCACAGGCACCAAATCACAAACAACACTGGTCAATCGTGTTGAGCATTTGCTCCTGATGGAGTTCACAAAATTTGGGGTTCAAAGACTCCAATAGCACGGGCTGGGTTAGGTTAATGAATTGGATTGGTTCAATATGAAGATTTTTGTGTGCGCTGGCCTATTGGAAAACTGTTATGAATGAAATGGTGATGAAATAGTTAAATTCTAGAAGATACAGAATCGAGGAAAGAATGACAAAATGGACTACAGTTATGTTCGTCAATGTTGGAAAAGTAGGTCAAAGTGGAAGCGAAGAACTAGAAATAGAAGTAGAAAGAGAGACAATTTGGATGCAGTCTTAACCTACCCTAAACAATATCTTAGCTAGTTTAAATTGATCCACTTTGATCCAGGAATTTGCTGGTTTTAAAATCCTTACATTCTAAACTCTGCCTTATGACCTTCCTCAAAACTTGGTTCACAACTCACGGGTTGAGAACCGCAGGTCTACAAAATCGCACAAACAAATACAACATGTAAAACCCAAATTCACATCCTTGTCAGAATCAGAACTCACCGGCGACAGTGGTTTCGTCGTGGCACAGTTAATACCTCCAATTTGTACCATGTTGGGCATCTGTGGTTTAGGGAACTCAAAGGTGTAATCATACAACTGAAGCCAAATCGCTGCCTTTCCAAGAATGCTTTCATAGGTCACTGCGTTCTGAAGATACCTGCTGGCCAACTCGTCAAAGCTGGCATAAATTAGTCGGCAGAGGAAAGTCTCGGCTCCCCACATGACCACATTTTTGACCCTCTGACGAAAATTCATGACATCTGAGTAACCGGTGAACAAACGTGGGACGTAGGAGGGAGGCGAGGGGGTCTGAGCCGCTGTTATGTCAAGTGCACAGACAGTTGCACGCAAGAAATAAACGGCAGGAAGGGACAAAGCCTCAGCGATGATGGGACCACAGGGCAGGAAGGGGTCAGACAGCATGACATCGAAATCCTTCTCCTTTAAACTCTCCATCAGAGGCTTGTCGTATAACAGCCCCTCACAACCCTTTACGTGCATGCCAGTGAAGCTCATAATCCGTTGAAAGTTTTCTATCACATCAGAAAACTGTGGAGCTTTTAACACCCCCTTTTTAAGAGTATCTATTTTCGCTTCCAAATCAGCCATGGTGAAAGGAACCTTATAGATCCGAGTGGTGTAGAGCTTAGAGCTTCGAATCAGAATGTTACTCTCAGGAACAAGAACCACCACCTCGTGCCCTCTTTGAGACAATTCCTCTACCAGAATCTTCATGCTGAGCCAGTGACTGCCATCCACAGGCATGACCAAAATCTTGCCCCCTTGTACCACCCCTGTGCAGAACAAGGCTAGCAGCCCCCAAATGACAACCCTTTGAACCATGTCTCCCAAAGTGTGACTGAGGTGAGAGCAGAAAAGTGTGTGCTTGTGAGAGGCTTTATTTGTGTGTGTACACCCTCAGCCCCACCTACTCTTACGCAACCCCATGGTGGTTAAAGTTCATGAAGTAGACAAAAGTTTCTAGATATACCGTAGGTCAATATGTTTCCAAAAGAATGAACATTTTAGTGTTAATAATTAATTTCAAGAAGAAATATCATGCATCAGTTAACCATGTCTTCTATTGTCTCCCTAGAAAACAATGGCAAAACAAAACTCAGAGCTGAACTAGAATCTTTAGAGAAGTAAAATAATGAGGGAGAGAGAGTATCCTGATTGGCTTATTTTTCTGCTAAGTTGACATATCAGGTTTCTCTGTGAAAGGGCCATTCTTAAAAAGAAATTCGTTTTTTAAAACCCTTTAACAGAAATTTCACAGAGATTCTGACTTTCACCATTGGTTCATTTATTCATTTTCTCAACTGCTTATTCCCTTGTGGAGTCACGGGGACTGGAGCCTATCCCACAGTAGGGACCAACCCTGGGTAGCTCATATATGCTTTAAGGCACACACACTCATATTCATTCACCTTTTGCGATCAATTTAGAGTAATTAATCAAGCCAAACTGCATGCTTTTTGACTCGTGATGCGAACACAGGGACGGCACACAAACTCCACACAGAAAGACCTCCTGGACGACCCCGAGATCCAAACCAGGACCTTCTTGTTGTGGGATGACAGTGATAACCACTACACCACCTTGTTGCTCCGACATACAAAAGTAATGCAGGAGTCATATATCACATTCACTGATGGGAATAAAGTTGTTAAAAATAATTGGCGTTAATAATGGTAATAGGTAAAGTATAAACATATTACTTTTGATATAGTTATACTGAACATATTCATATTGAACATTGTTAAACTAGACGATATTACTGGCATACATTTGCCTCAAGTTGGGCACCTTGAACTTAGAGGTTTAGCAAGGACGCTTGTACCGATAACACACACAACAACACACCCATACTAATACAGTAGCGTGAGAAGTGAGAGAAAAGAGATCTATTACATATCTGCCCCAACAACACAAACACACACATACTCATATCAACCTAGGGACCTAGCAGTTACAAGATAAACAAGATAATGTGAAATTTTGGGTACCTGGTAAAGGAAGACACTGGCAGGTGCTTGTGAAGTTTAATGAAAGTGAGTGATTATTTGTCATTGTGAACACAACACATCACAACAAAATGTGACTTCTGCATTTGACCCATCTGTGAAGGAGCAGTGGGCAGCTAACAAGGGCAGCGCTTGATGACAGTACCTTGCTCATAAGTAACTTAACCAGTAATAGATTTACCAGGAATAGAAGGTAGGCAACTTTTTTGCTTTACCATTTAGATTAGTTTCTGTGCAGGAGATAAGACGGAGCATTCAGCCCAGACAAGGTTTCACTCCAAATTTCACAAACTTCTTATTGAGGTTTGTCCTGGTGTGTTTATGAACAGGTCAGGAGATGCACGTGCAGTCTTCACAAACTTTATCCCAAACAACGGCAAACAAAATAAGGAGAAAAAACGTGGCAAAAATGCAGTCCACAAGAACTCTTTCACGACATCAAAAAAGGGTTATGTATGGAGTGAAATCACTGTCAAAATTACGAGAGCGCACAGACGAGGTAAAATCGAGCAAAACAGACAACGCGAGACAACACAAAAGCACAGAATAAGCACTGTGAGCGCACTCCATAGTTATGGAAAAATAAAACTAAATAAAGGAACTAACTAAATGAAAAGGAGAAAGGGGACCGGGCTCTCGCTATAACCCAAAAATCCACCAAGCAGTAATTCAAGTCAAATACTCAGTCCAAAAAGCGAGAGCCGGCAAAAATACACAGTAATGCCTCCAGGGTAGAAGCATCGTTGAGTAATAGGGGACTGGAGGTGTTAAGTTAGGGGCTGTGTTTGCAAGAAGCTGCCTGACCAGTTGTGTGTTATTTTGTGTTGTATTGTGTTATTGTAAAATCCTCGCCTAATTATGAAAGTAATAGGGGGCTGGAAGTGCGATATTGTATTGCTTTATGGTTAAAAGGCAGGTAAACAGACTGGCTTGTGAAATACTGCCTTGTTGAATATGTGTTGTCTTGAATATGAGTCCCGAGTTCAGTATATTTAAAGGTATCACCAAATGATGTCGGTACTACCGGGAATCGGTTCATGTCAAATCAAACAGTGCCAAATTTTAGTACATTCACTCGCTCATCAGCAGCGGGGCGCACATACTAAGCGGAACATATAGAACTGGGTGAAATGTTTAAATGAATCAACAGTAATTTCAGTGTTTCAATGCAATTTACACTTATAGCAGCAATATGATAGAAATAGATATTTACTGCAGTTAAATTTCCATTTGCTATTTAAGCTATAGTGTTCATTTTGGGTTAAGGTTAGGGTTAATCCCTCAACTACAGCGCCTGCACTGACAATCACCCCTGCAGCCAGCATCGACATCGAGAACGTGGAATCTACACTGCGACTAGTTCCACTGCAGCTTTAGGTGATTAATGAATTATCCGTTTTAGTTATTGTTCTGGGATATTTTTTATAAAAAATGTGATAAATTTGTATTGTAGTTGTAACATTAGTTAAAAAATTAGTTTGTGGCTTATTTATTATTAGTTTATTGTTTACGTTGATACAAACCAGTTATTACAGATTCAGAGCAAGGCATTGAAATGAGGTACCATTGTACCAATAGTGGTTCAGATGTGAAAGGTATCCAATCCTAGTTGTGTTGTTTCGCTGCCGCCTCATGGCGAGAAGTTCCTGGGTTCAAGTCCCGGGTCTGTGGGGAACTTCTGTGTGGAGTTTGCATGCTCTCTCTGTGTTTGTGTGTTATTTTCTCTTCAAGTGCTCTGGTTACCTCCCAAAAGCATGCAATATAGGTTAATTGGCAACACAGCAAAAAGCAACTTGTCACAGAGATGAACTAAATGCAATCAGTCCACAACTAAAAATGAAAACAGAAGTATTTATCTAAGGTAGATAAATTAGAAAAAGTAGTTAACGAGAAAATAGAGAAAGAGAAGAAAAGGAGAACAAATAAAGAGCACAAAGAGGCGTGACCGAGAGAGAGAGAGAGAGAGAGCATGAAAAGGTGAATAGTCGCTAGAGTGATGAGATAAAGACAACAGAGCTTAAGAAGAAAAAGCAGCAGGTGTGAAACTAACTGATGAAACAATAAAGAGACAGGCCTAAGCTTACTATAATTAAGTTCATTAAAGCTGTTTTCATCCTATCAGGCTCTTTAAGACAGTTTATATTTCTTTTCTTTGGTGGGAGGGGACAAGACAACCAGATAAATGATGATAGTCTAAGGAAGAGCAAAAATTCATAGTAGAGGCAGAGTTGGGTGGGCGTTCACACACAAACTAACAAGAGACACATGCAGCAATAGTGAGCCCAGAGAACTCAGAGATAGAAGAGCATTTTTAAACTGGATGTACAGACGTCACTTTTCCCCTCATCAAGATAAAAGATAAGAATCAGAAACCCACGTGAACACGGAGAGAGCATGCAAATTCCAAACAGAAGGGCCTTACGGTCAACCCGGGGATCAAACCGAGAACCTCCTCGCTGCGAGTGAGGTGGCAGCGCTAACCACTGCGCCACCGTGCCACCGCAACTAACTAAATATTTAGCAGAGTACATTCTCTGTGTCATGGTGGCGTGCCGCGGATGGAGACACAGACGCAGGAACGAAGATGCAATCGTGCTTTATTTACACAGGGCAAAAAGGATGAGAAACAATCACTCAGCTCCAGCCAGCAAACGCGAGAGAGGGAAACAGTCCGGCGGTTGCCATGGTAATCCAAGCAGGCGTGGGTGGGCAGACGGCTAGCTAGCTTAGCGACGGCAAGTTAGCTTAGCTTAGCGGCTAGTTAGCTTAGCGGCTAGTTAGCTTAGCGGCAGCGGCGGCGGCTAGTTAGCTTAGCGGCAACAGCGGCTAGTTAGCTTAGCAGCGGCGGCTAGGTTGGTCGGTGGCTGGCGTCTCAGGGCGAGCTGGAGTCTGGAGTGAAAGCAAGGCAGGCATGAGGGTGAACGAGCAATTACGGTCCGGATCGCTCTGGTTAAATATTAGAACACATTACTAATTAACCGAACACAAATCAATGAAGTAAACTCGATAATAACAAACAGGTGAACCACATTAGGAACGGGAACCCATCACCATGATGCAAACAACCTGTGCCTAGTGGGGAATCCTGAAAGGGACAGATGCACCGTTACCATGACAACCCCGACGCGACACCTCAAACCTCCGGTTTAATACTCTGGCGAGTCCGGGCGTTGGGGAGGAGGCGCAGACGTGACACTCTGGCAAAACAAAAAACCTTTTCGGTGTCAAAAATGAAAGGGTCAGAATTCATTTTGAATTATTACTGAATGAATATTTCAGAATTGAGTAAGACCCAAATTTGGGCCACAGGTCAACTCACGGGTTAAAAAGCACTGGTCTACAACATTCAAGATGTAAGCATATGTCAGATCTTTCATATAACTCACCGCCGGCAGTGGTTTCATCTTGGCATAGTTAATACCCCCAATTTGCACCATGTTGGGCATCTGTGGTTTAGGGTACTCAAGGGTGTAATCGTACAACTGAAGCCAAACTGTCCCCTTTGCAAGAATGCTTTCATAGGTCACTGATTTCTGAAGATACCTGCTGGCCAACTCGTCCACGTTTCCATACAGGAGTCGGCAGAGGAAAATCTCGGCTCCCCACATGAGCACGTTCTTGACTCTCTGTGGAAAATTCATGACATCAGTGTTGCCCGTGAACAAACGTGGGATGTAGGATGGTGGCGAGGGGGCCTGAGCTGCCGATATGTCCACTCCACAGATGGTCGCACGCAAGAAATAAACAACAGGAAGCGACAAAGCCTCAGCGACGATGGGACCACAGGGCAGGAAGGGGTCGATTAGCATGATATCGAAATCCTGCTCCTTTAAACTCTCCATCAGAGTCTCATCATAGAGCAGCAACTCACATCCTTTTACCTGCATGTTGCTGTAGGTTATAAGCCGTTGAAAGTTTTCAAGAACAGCAGTAAACCGCGGAGCCTTTATCAACCCCTTTTTAAGAGTATCCATCTGGGCTTCCAGGTCAGCCATGGTGAAAGGAACCTTGTAGGTCTGAGTTGTGTAGAACGTGGAACTTCGAATTAGAAAGCTGTGCTCAGGAGTAAGAACCACCACGTTGTGTCCTCTTTGAGACAATTCCTCTATCAAAATCTTCATGCTAAGCCAGTGACTGCCGTCCATGGGCATGACCAAAATCTTGCCCCCTCGTATCATCCCTGTGTAGAACAAGGCTAGGACCCCCAAAATTACAACCCTTTGAACCATGTCTCTCCCAAAACCGTCTCTAAAAACAGAAATGTGTGAATGTACGAGTCTGTATTGGTATGAGTTCAGCCTCGATCCCACCCACCGTTATGTAACTTTATGAGGCCAAGTAGGCCAAAGACACGTGGGCCTATCAGGACTTGGCCTAGTTTATTTATTTTGTGCTCTAATATAATAATCTTATCTAAAGGTCATTCATTTTGTATTACAAAAGCACAGTAAACGAGATAACAGTAAAATGAATTAGAAATTAAAAATGCACAGATCAAAGAAAGCTGAATTTCTAGAATAATACTGTGACCTAAAATAAGTTAAAAGTAACAAACAGAAGTTTAAATTGAGAAGGACCAATGCGGACAGCAATAGTCAACTCTACAACTAAATAAAAACAGGAATAAGTGCCTCTAAATCTTGCTCTGACATAAAAAAAAATTAAATGTAATGTTTAAAACATTACATTTGTAAATTATATTTTTACGATGCCAAAATGCTGATTTAGTAATAGCTGAGGTCTGCATCATTACGTTTATGATCACTGTACACGAAATATGACCCCTGCATTTAACCCATCTGTGGGCAGCTAGCAAGCGTCCAGGGAGCAGTACTTGGGGACGGTACCTTGCTCATGAGTACCTCAGTGGTACCGTTACCAGCCCTGGATTTGAACCTGCGACCTTCTGATCACAGGGCGAACAACCTACAGTTATGCCATCAACTGCCCCAATATGACCCGGAGCCTACTCTGTTGTGCAGAGATTACACAACGCACATTAAATGTATAACTTTATATTTGCACATTTGTTTAATTGTATCATAATTCAAGGTTTAAAAAATATATTTCATATTTTATTTTTAAACCAGTAATTGTCATGTTTGGCGTGCCGCGGAAGTAGACACAGACGCGGGAGCTCAGATGCAAGCGTGCTTTTATTTACAGTGAAAACCAGACAGAAAGGCAATGTTGCAACTCCAGCCACTTTTAGTGCAGAGAAGAGGTCAGACCTTGAGCAGCCACGACAGTCCGATAACGGGCTGAACATTTATGTAAATGATACATATAAATTACATTACATTTCATTATTCTACAGTCTTAGTATTTTTGGATAGTCTAGTAGTTAAGATACTCCCCTCTGGACCAAAAGGTGATTGTTTGAATCCTACCTCCATCGCTACTGTCATCATTGTGTCTCTGAGCACGACCTCTAACCCCAAGATGATCTCAGGAAAACATCCAAGTCCAAGTCACTCTGGATAATAACATTGGCTAACGGGGGCACTTCTTTTGGTCACTTGGTAGCGTAACTTTTAATACAAGCCCCGTGATCGGAAGGTCACCGGTTCAAGTCCTGGACCGATAAAGGTACCACTGAAGTAGTACTCATGAGTAAGTTACCATCCCCAAGGCACTGCTAAAAAGCTGCCCACTGCTCCCTCATGGATGGGTCAGATGCAGAGCTCACATTTGGCCGTGGTGCACTGTGTGCTGTCAATGAAGATTTTCACCTACATTTTGAGGTCAAAGAAATTGTGATTCCCTATTTTAGTCACGAGGGGGAGCCACCACTGAGATTATCGTTCCATATGCAGCTTTTGTCAATGTTTCTGCTTTTTAACTTGATGCCTGAGTTTTTCAGCACTCACACAACGTCTTCTAGAAGTTGCCTTTCTAGTGATTGCTTCATCAGTTGGATTCACACCTGCTGCTTTTCCTTCTTAAGCTGTGCTGTTTTTATCTCTTCACTCCATCTTTTCCACTTGTGTTGATTCACCCTTTCATGTTCTCTCTTAGTGCTCTTTATTTGTTCTGCTTTTCTTCTTTTTCACTATTTTGTCACTCTTGTCTATTTGCTCCTTGTTGCGGTCTTGTATGTCCTTAAACTACATTTTCTAATTTATCTATCTTAGATAAATACCTTTTTCATTTTAATTTTGAATTGAGCTCATTTGGGTCCACTCAAGTTGCTGTGTGACACTCGTGGTTCCTCTGCGCCTCGTTGTGTGGGTCAGGTGTGGGTCCAATCCTGTTCTTGTCTAGGATTAGTCTTCCTGACTGACTAAAACCCAAAACATATCCCAGCCAGACAGTCTCAGTTGGGTACAGGTTCATGCTTGCCTTTTACAGTCTCACACCACCCAACACAGTTTACTTTCCTTCAACCTTTCCCCTTGTTGCACTAAAGAGAAAATAGCGCTGTGTCATTGTGAAGTAGCAAAAACGTACAAATGATGGTGGTCCTTGAGTCAAATTCTATAAGTTCAATTTACAACAGCAGGTTTTCAAGCGAGGTTTTCAAGTCTGAAGAAAATAAATAAAATAGAAATAATAAATAAAATTTTTACATTTTTTAGCGGTTTAGTGTTGTTTGTGTCTAACTTGGTCAGCTGTGTACATAATACAGTGTTGTTGTTGTTGTCATTGATAGATGTGTTGCTACGCTCATGTTACATGAAATACCGTGTTATGTGTCGTTTATCACGTGATGATGCTAAATTGCATCAGGACTCGATCCACCAGAATGCATGATAGCTTTTTCCCACAAGCCATCAGACTCTTAAACACACTTCCTGCCCTCACACTTCCCCCCAGACACACACGCACAAACTCAAACACACACACACAAACACACACACAAACACAAACACACACTCACTCACGCACATGCACAAACTAACACACACACACACACAAACACACACACACACACACACACACAAACACACACACACGCACAAACAAACACACACACACACACGCACAAACAAACAAACACACACACACACGCACAAACTCAAACAAACACCCACACACACAAACACACACTCACTCACGCGCGGACACACACACACACACACACACACACACACACACACACACACACACACACACACACTCACTCACTCACGCGCGCACACACACACACACACACACACACACACACGCACAAACACACACAAACACACACACACACGCACAAACAAACACACACAAACACACACACACACACACACAAACACACACTCACTCACTTTTTTGACGATTAAAAGTGTCGTGTTATTGTGTAGCTTAGCTATTTTAGCCTAATTTAAGGAGCTGAGACAACAATTCTAAAATTTATAAAAATGAATATCCTCTGGCAAATTTGAGTTGAGTGCTCACACAGAAGGAGGGATGAGTGTGAGGGAGAACTGACAAAGACAGACTAACCAAACCGAACTTAAATACACAGGCACAAAGGGCTGAACTAACACAGGTGATACTAATTACAACTAACACAGGACATGAGGGCAAGACGAGACGAATGAAACAAACCAAAACAAACAGGATACCGCGCCCCCTGCTGGCTGCCCTGCTACGGCGCAGACCAGCTCCTGACAGTTAGTAGATAAAAGATTATTTGGTGGTGTTAGCAGCAGTCCGTATAATTTATTTGTGTTAAAATAACTTTAACAAGATATTCATAAAAATGTATCCATGAAATTTTATTATTATTGAGCACAATAATAATAAACATAATAATGATTCTGATTTATTTCAAGAAACTAAATGTGACCCTCCACGGCAAAACCAGTCGCTTGTCGCAATTTTTCAAAATTGAGTTATTATGTTCTCATGAAAGGGCATAAATCAAGCTTCAAAATGATACCAATATCGAATGAATGGGACGGCATATGACTGAGATATCAACATTCAAAGGAGTCGGGTTTCTCCTGTCACGCCAAGTGAGAAACGGAGAAATCTGCCTTTGAAGTTGACTATCGCCGTAGCACTCACAGACGCTTGGTGCGGTCGCGGCTACGTTTGCATTTACGGTAGCCTACGCTGCATTCACAGCCACACGGATAGCCTACCTGCGTTAGGTTAACTGAACTCGGGAGACGAAGATGGATTCCGGAGAAATATCTTCACGCTAGTCAACCAGTGGATTTACCATAAATATTGAAGTAGAGCGGTCAAAACAGAAACTTTTAACATTCTGCTGGAATTGAATTCCTCACCTCAAGAAAGTCACGATTTTAGGATGGAAAGGGTAAGTTTTTCAGCAAACTTTATTCACAACAGTACAGTATAGACCTTCCACTGTTTCAAAACACTAAAAACAAAAAATCCAAAATTTTACCCCACGCAACATAAACGCTCGTTTTTCTCGGAAACCTCCGTTGCGACAAGCGACTGGTTTTGCCGTGGAGGGTCACAAATACATTTTGGCATGAAAATCACAGAATTTGGAGTGCAAAAACGTTGCAAGGTTTTAATCACATATAATTTTATAATCGCTTAAAAGGTATTTTTCTTTCACCGTTTTAGACATAATTTAGACAATGTGAAAAAATCACCTTACTATCTGTCTCCATTTCTAGCTATGAACCCACAAAATTACCCAGGTAATATAATTTAACGTTGCTTGTCTCATCATCAAATTTTTTTAGCTTTTAAAAGAGATCAATAAAACAACAACGCCTCAAAACAAATTCCTTTGTTTTGAGGTGGCGAGAGCAACTAGTGGTAGTGATGTAAACTGATGAGCACCAGACTGATCCAACTGTCCAAGCTAGACTTAAAATTCAAGATAGTGGTCAGGACACTCTGGGCACTCGAAATGGTGGTGTGGTGGTGTCCCTGCCCCTGCACCAAGGTAACGAATGTCACTCTGGGATGCGTTTGCCAAAAGCATGGTTGCTAACTATGCTAGCAACTCACTTAGCGTACATTAGAAACTAATATAGTTTCGCTAACATAATTAGCAACATGTTAGCAACTATGCTTTTAGAAACGCACTCTTGGATAAGATTGTCTGCTAGATGATGTAAAATGTGAAAATGTAAATGAAACCCAATTTGACGAGACCGAGTTCTTAATGCCTTTTCTTCTTTTTCTGAGTCTTCCTCAGGCACTTTGCTGCAGCAGAAGGTGCAGGTTTTGATGGTGATGAACAGCATGGTGACCAGCAGGAGGAGGAAGCCGATGACGTCCACACTGTAGTACTAGACCCGGATTGAGCTGGTGGGCAGCTGTCTCCAGGTGCTCCGCCCTTTATCATCTCATCACAAGCTCCATCAGAACGGCCAACTCAGCGGCTCCACTGGACGGTCTTTGTGGACGGACGAAAGCTTCACCATCTTCTCTTTGTAGCTACCGAGTTGAAAGAGTTTCATTAGTCAGTTTGAACACAATGTGATCTAGTTTGTAGACCAAAAGAGAGTCATGGGCTTGAATCTTACTCAGCACCTATCATTTTAATCCCTGAGCAAGACCCATAACCCCAAATCGTTCCAGGAAACTGGCCTTTGTAAAGTAAGGAATGGAAATCGCTCTGGATAAGGCGTCTGTTAAATGCTGTAAATGAAAATGTTGAGATGACCAACAAATTCCTGGTAACTGCAGTGATTGAGGTAGACACAGCACGGCACACAGTGCACCACAGCCAAATGTGCCCCATCCATGAAGGAGCATTGGGCAGCTGACATTGGGGAAGACAGGGGCAGTGCTTGGGGATGGTACCTTGCTCATGATAACTCCTCTTCCAGTCCGGAGTTGAACCAGCGACCTTCTGATCATGGGGTGAATGCTGCCCAACACGTTCGCCTGCGCTTTAAATAAACTTTCCATCAGTGGCAGCGCCATTTATTCACATTTGGCGATCTGGTACCTTTTGTCATTAATGATTTTCTTGCTGACAGTAGCAGCTTCCTGGAGTTCATCATAGATTGAGGGTCTCTCGACTCACAGACCTGCCATGCGCTGCGTTCTCCCCCTGATCTCAAGCAATTGGAATCATCACCATCGGAACAGCGTTACAGATGCCCTCGTAGATCCCATGAGTCCCTCCATAATAACGATGAAGGCTTTGTGGCACCCTTGGAGGTGACTTCAAAGTAAATTTAGGAGAAAAGCTACTTTTAGATTGTTGTTCAACTAACATATATTATTAAGCTGTTGGGTGGAAAGGCCATTTTTGAATTATTAAATTTTTTTATCATCAAAGCAATTCTTTTGAAGTTGGATTTTTTGATATTTAACCAATGAAAAGTGTTGAAAATGGCTTGTTCTTATATTTAGATATAATGTTGATATATTTCGAATATACCTCATTTTTTCAATTTACTGAAAGATAACCGTTTTGGACATAAAAACAGACATAAAATGGTATATCGCCCGATAGTGATGATATATTAGTTTTAATACCGTTTCCCTAAATTCATCACAAATAAAAAATTGCTTTTAATATTGCAGTAGTGCTGGTTTTGAATGCATTCGTATTTGCTTTTATGTAAACCAACCTAAGAGGTCGTTCTGTGGAAGCCATTTCATTAGTTTGACATTTTCGGGGGCGTCTTTGGGAACTTCTCCAGTGTGTCTCCAAAGAACCTGCAAACCAAAAAAAATACATACATCGAAAAGTCTTTTGTTATAATCATAACTCGAATTATGAGGGAGATAAGGGGACCTCGGCTCCACTGAAAAATTACCCAATTAAATTACGGTTCTAGAGTGGCACCTTGCATTTAATGTGGATTAGATCTGCAACAGTTTAATATGAAAGGGTGTCTAAATGGACAATTATTTTTAAAAATAACTATCTTTATGAAGGAGGAGTTCAATAATATGTGCAAACACTAAAAGGCGAATGGCTGCTAGCTCTAGTAGTCGATGTGTATTGCATCTTTGCCTCTACTTTGCATTACTTGCTTGGACCCTACTATTTGCCATTGCATCTATATTTGTTGTGGTTTAGTCATAAATTGACATTTTACATTTTTTCACTGTTAAAGTTGTTATGCTTCCTTAAGATGAAAATATTGTTGGAGTGTGGAGTGCAATGTAATAACTTTGATGCACATTTTATTCTGAATGTATTGTATTCTGAAGAATTTTGAGAACTGGTCCACGTTTCCTAAACTTTTTGACTTTTGCCAAAGGTTCATGGTGATGCATTGTAGCGTTGTACTCACCCGCTAGGGAATCTGTCTGAAAGCTTCGAAGAACTCCCTTGCTTTGGCCTCAGGCATCTCAGACACCATGGATCCTAGAGTGAAGACGACAAATCCATCATCTCCAGATCCATTTACAAAGTCCTCCAGCTCCACCCTACGGGTGACAGAGAGTTAGGCCTGGGGAATATACTTGCCGTTAACTACGTGGGCTATGCGTGCGTGCGATACTTACATCACATAATCCAGTGTCCTGCGTTCTTTGAATTAGATTTTTTTTACTTACGTGCACTCAAAAATTAGCAGGCGATGATATCTGAGGAGATGCAATGCCTGTGTAATTTATAGGGGGCAGTGTTGCAAGACGTTTGTTTGGAATAACAGATGACGATTTTAAGATACAGGTATTCATTCATTTATTAGGTTTGCGGCCTCTGGTGGCAAGGAGTACACACTACAGATTACGACACACAGTATGGACGCAAGTATATCAGCACAAACGTTAACAACGCAACTGAGTACGCATATGCATACGTAGATCACAGCAAGTATATTCCAGGCCTTAGATTCACAAGATTTAGTCTTACAATAGCAGCTCTTCTCAAAGTTTAGATTTACTTTATGGCTTGTGATAATAAAAGTAGCATATCAAAACTCCTTTTACTATTAAATTAAAATTAAGATTTATTCAAGATCTGAACTGCTTAAGGGTGGCACGGTGGCGCAGTGGTTAGTGCTGCCGCCTCACAGTGAGAAGGTCGGTGTTCAATCCCGGTTCAGCCATAGGGCCTTTCTGTGTGGAGTTTGCATGCTCTCCCGTGTTCGTGTGGGATTTCTCCGGGTGCTCCAATTTCCTCTCACAGTCAAAAAGCATGCAATATAGGTTAGTTGGTGACACTAAATTGGCCCTGTAAGTGTGATTGTGTGAGTGTGTCTGCCCTGACTTAGGTTGCCCAGAGTTGGTCTCTGCCTTGCACCCATGCTTTGGATAGGCTCTGGTTGGGATAAACGAAAGAATCACTGAATGAATGAACAGCAATCGCCCACAGGATTTCCACGGGACTACAGGCGTAGTGAGGGGGCCAACACACACCGCAGAACACAAACACACTCACGTGTAGTGGGATGGTGGGGGTGCCCAACCCTGCAGCACATGCTTTTGAACTGTGGAAGGAAACTCCGGAGCATCTGCAGAAAACACACACAAAACATGGACAGCATGGAAACTTCACACAGAAAAGATGCTACATTGACCTGGGAATCAGACCCAGGACCTACTTGCTGAGGTAGCAACATAGCGCCCGTGCCGCCAGTGCCCTTTCGTAGTTATATTTAAATAATGATATTCATATTAAATACAACATAGACAGACATCAGTTATTCTAAAACTGTAAAAGTAGCTTTAAGGCGCATGCAGCATTCTACTGTATTATTGTTGGTTATGTTAATAGTACAGATAATAACACCTATAAGTTAAGAAAGAACCAGAAAGAGTATATTATGTGCAGTGTTGGGGAGTAATGGAACACATGTACTGATGTTACATATTCAGTTTACAAATGACAAACTAAAATTTGACGTCTGCAGTGGACTCATCCGTGTAGGAGCAGTGGGCAGCGCCTGTAGAGCAGTGCTTGAGGATGGTACCTTGCTCATGAGTACTTATTGGGTATCTTTACTGTTCCGCCATTCGAACAGGGCGAGCACCCTAACCAGGCAGTTGGTAGCATGTTAGAATTAAACTAGCGAAAGTGAGTGATTATTTGTCATTGTGAACAAACCACACCCCAGCACATAGTGCACCAGAACCAAATGCGACCTCTGCATTTGACCAATCTGTGTAGGAGCAGTGGGCCATGCCTACGCTACCAACTGCCCAATTCTGAAGGAAACCAGAAGGAAAAAGTTACGCTGATAAGAAAAAGGTAGAAAGGGATAAAAAGGGGTGCAAAATTCACTAAATAATATTTCAAAAGGAGTGACACAGTGATATGGGATGAAAAGGTTACAGAGTGTGACAATCTCCACATTAAATTTTAATGAAAGAGTAGAATGCAGGGAAAAGGGGCGCAGTTGGGCTTTTCACAAGAAAAGTTATGTTCAACCTCAGTTCTATGAGTTGAAATTTTAAATACATCATGGACGAGTTAAGTGCCGCTATCAACAAGGGTTCATTCAGACACATTCACATCAAACTAAAATATCTTACTCTTAACTCACCGCTGGTAGTGGTTTCTTCTTGGCACAATTAAGACCCCCAATGTGCACCTGGTTGGGCATCTGTGGTTTTGGGAATTCAAAAGTGTAATCGTGCCTCAGCAGCCAAGTCGCGCCCTTTCCAAGAAGCTGTTTATAGGTCACGTCTTTCTGAAGATACCTGCTGGCCAGCTCGTCATAACTGTTATAAAGTAATGGGCACAGGAAAGATTCCGCTCCCCACATGAGCACGTTCTTGACCCTCTGAGGGAAACTCATAACGTCCGCATTGCCCGAAAATAAGCGTGGGCATTAGGAAGAGCTCCAGGAGTCTGAGCTGCTGCCACATCCACGCAGCAGACGGTTCCTCGCAGGAAATAAACGGCAGGAAGAGACAGAGCCTCGGCAAGGATGGGACCGCAGGGCAGGAAGGGGTCGGACAGCATGACGTCGAAACCCTGCTCCTTTAAACTCTTCATCTCAGAGGCTCGTCATGCAAAGCCCCTCCCTGGCCTTTTACCACCATGTTGGTGAAGTTTAAAATTCTCCCAAAGTTTTCTAATAAATCAGTAAACCTTGGAGCTTCCATCATACTGTCTTTAAGCGTGGCCATTTTGGCTTCCAAGTCAGCTACGGTGTAGGGAACTTTGAAGGTCCGAGTGGTGTAGGTCTTAGAGCTTCGGAGCAGAAAGCTGCTCTCAGGAATCAGAACCACCAGCTCGTGTCCTTTTTGGGAACAATTCATCGACAGAATCTTCGCTGCTGAGCCCAGTGACTTCCATCCACAAACTTGACCAAGGTTTTGCCCCCGCGAATGGGTGATCCTATACGAACAGGCCAACGGCCCAAAAACTGCAACCCTCTGCACCATGTCTCTCCCAAAACCGCTGACCCACAACCGCGACAAAGCTGAAGCTGGAGTGTGTAAAACTATTTATATATTAGTATTGCATGTGCACTAATCACAGTGTTACATAACTACATTGTGGTTGAAGTCCATAAGTGGGTTAAAGGCTACTTCAGCGGCTGGTCACAGTGAAAGCTTCTGTACAGAGTTATTAAAAAAGGAGGGTTACCTTACCTTGTAATCTTCTCTTAATTCTCATTTCCGTCAGAGCTTATAGGGCTGGCATTTCTTATTGAAACACTTCTTGCACATATTACAGATTTTAATTTTGCTAAACATTATTTGCACGTGACATTATTTGTCAAGATAAGTCAAGTCATATTTATTTTATAGATATCATAAAACAATAAAATAACATCACACTGACACAAGTGAACAAACACACAGATTCAAATGTCAGTTTAAAAAGCCACTGAATAAAAATAGGTTTTAATAGTGCAAATTTTCACATACTACTGATTGTAATTTTTCTTCACTTGACTGTTGTTACCATACTGCATGTGTTATTGAACACTGACATTCTATGGCTTAGTACTGTGAAGAAAAATAAGATTAGTGTAGGTGAAAACACTTCTTTATCCATTTGGTATCTATCTGGATACGGAATAAAATTAGTTGATAACAAATAACACATTTTTTATATTTATTTTCCCATATTGATTACTTACTAACAATATAAAATGGAAAAACTGATCAAGTGAAAATGAAGAAATACAGAAGTTTTATAACAGGTAATTTGATGATCTGGCCTCATATTAGGTCTATAAAATAAGCTGCTTTTTTGTTTTTTTTCTGGAAAGAGCATTTTTGCGCATGACGGCGTTCCATATGAGGGTCGCGAGCGTTTACATCACAAATAATGTAATTCATGCCTTTTCGCAATTACTTTTGTGCACGGAATTACGTAGAAATAATTTCACATACTGAGGAATGAATGAATATAATGTGCGGTAAGTTGAAAGTCATGTGATTCTGACGGTATGGTTTGTGTAAGTTAAAGGGATTGTGAATTATTAAAAAATAAATATTAAACAACACGTGCGCTGTTCTTGTTTAAGCATTTTGATAGTTCAACAACAGCCATTTAAGGAGCTTTACATTTATCTTAACTGTGAAACTGTGGGAGAAATTTAGAAGAGCTTATTTGAAAACTGCTTAAGTGTCTTTTAGGAACAAATTTCCTCCTGAAGAATGATCGATGAAATCATCTTTTACGCACCGATTCTAACATTCATCAGTGTTTTCTTATCTGGAATTTGTTCTTAGTCAAGAACAGGATCTACGCACACTCAAGACCAGTCGTACACACATCTAGTGATGATAGTTTGATTCAAAATAATCACTTATGTAGACGTTAATTGTACCTGCCAGTAATTTCATGTGCTGGTGACCTTTAAAAAACAAGCTTAAAATGAAAGATAATGATTCTTTATTAGTCACATGCATTACTGTACAGGTACAAGAAGTAAAATTGCTTCTGTGACTGTGCAATAAATATCAGTGAAGCAAAAAGATCAAATCAAGGAGTTCTATGAAAACTGCCCAACTCTACTTTTATTGAATTGTATGTGTATGTATTTAGCAATAGACAAACACAGCGTTTATCTAGTAAATGACGAGCTTATTGATAAAAGCGGTAAAAACATGTCATCATTTAGAGAAGAGGTTAATTTACACTTCTGGTAGCCACTTGCCACAGTAAGTGCACTGTCATGCACAGTAGACATTACGTAACGGCAATTACTGCATGTCATCCTAATCCCACAATTTAACATGAGGAGTGAGTTTAAAACAAATGCATTTTGTAGGTAATGATTATAGTAATCACATACTTTCCCACTCAGTGCTTAATATTTGTCGCGTTTTAGATTTAAATTTATTTGACATTTAAAGGAGGACAAATGATTATTTAAAATAGAATCAATGAGAAATAATTTTTAACATACTGTATAATGAATGAGACTTAGAAGGAATGTGAAATTATTATTTGACAGAGAATTGATACAATTAATTGTGATATAGAGTGGACGTAAGATAACTATTTGACATAGATTGGAAAAACAATCAGTAAATTATACCAGAGTTCCATGAAGGTAGATATGCCAGTCCTCTGGCTGCATGTTCATTTTTATACAATACAAAGTCTTAAAGTAATGTATAAAAACCAAGACTCCTGATTTTAAGCATTACTCATTACACCAAAATGAAGAGTAGAGTAAATAAACATAGACTTCATTTGAAAAATTGCTGTTGTAAATCAGGCACAGTTCAAAACCAGTGGAGATGTTCGCCTCGGTACACCCAGATGAGCTGCGATAGTGCAGTACTCCTGACATCAAACTATAATTATTAAAACGTGGTCATTGTGCACACATTCTCAGGGTTTAAAGTTCTCTGTTGCTACGACGGATTTCTGCCCATTGGACTCAAGCTGTGACCGATTTCCGCCAAATCCAACGCAAAGGCATATTTGAGATAAAAGCATATCCATGAGCAGGAGGTGTGCGCACATCAGCAACTTATTAAATGGTGATTGGAGAGAACTACATTTCCCACAATCCCCCGTGCGCCACTCGGAGCCGTGTCACAATAAATAATAAATGTTGAAAATCTGAATATTGTGAGTTAAACGCTGTGGTTAGTTATCAGTTCAAATATGAGTTTAGTCTGTAAAAAAGTGGGAGATTTGACTGATCTGTAGCATTTTAGCGAGTAATGACGCTCACAAACAGCGTGTGTTTACACTGCGAAAATGTCATTTATGCGTTTTTACACATTTACTTCTGTTTTTGTACACGGAATAGCTCACAAATACTTTCACATACAGAAGGATCAGGTCTTGCCTTGATTGCAGAACTGAAAATGTAAAGAGTGGCGACACAGTGGTGCGGTGATCAAGCGTTGTCACCGTAGCAAGACGCTCCTGGGTTCGATCCCCGGGGGTCCCTCTGTGTGGAGTTTATGTGTTCTCTCCGTGTCAGCATGGGTGCTCTGGTGAGCTGTAGGTTGATTGGTGGCTCTAAATTCCCCTGATAAGTGTGTATGTGAGTGTGTATGCCCTGTGGTGCGTTGGCGCCTGCCCACCTTTACGCCAGTAGTCCCGGGATAGACTGCAATCACCACGGCCCTGTATGGGATTAAGTGGTTCAGATAATTAATGAACTTTCTTAAGAACAAATTTAAATATAGGTGAAGGAGGCCCCTTGTTGCTGTGTCTTGTACTGCGTATCTAATATTTGTATGTTCTGGCTCATTGTTCTGTATTTTGGATTATTTTCTAGTTTTGCACCATTTGATAGATTTGTAAGCTGTCTATACTGTCTCGCCCAAGTAGGGCGTACCGAACGCTTCGGGAAAATATCACAAACAGCTGCATCCGTATTAGGAATAAATCTTACAGAAGAAAGAAAGAAGACGTTGGTGAATGTTAGAATCTTGGTGAACAAATCTCTTCTGAGGAGCGATTGGTGAATGAGGACCACTGTTCATAAAACTGCTAAGTTGTGAGTGTGGCAAGTTGGCAAGACCTGGAACGGAAGCCTGTGTCTGCAAGTCTGAAAGTGGGAGACTTGCACTTTTATAATATCTTACTCCTTCTTCTTCTTGTGAGTCTTCCTCAGGCACTTGCTGCAGCAGAAGGTGCAGGTTTTGATGGTGATGAACAGCATGGTGACCAGCAGGAGGAGGAGGAAGCCGATGACGTCCACACTGTGGTACTGAATCCAGTTGAGCTGGTGGGCGGCTGGTCTCAGGTGCTCCGCCCCTTTATGCCTCATCACAAACTCCGTCCAGAACACGGCCAGCTCCAGCGGCTCCACCGGACGGTCTTTATGGAGGGAAGAAAGTTTCACCATGTTGTCTTTGTAGCTGCCGAGTTGAAACAAGAGTTTCTTTAGTCAACATGGTAGACAGATTGGGTCACTTTTTCAGGAAAAACAAGTCACAGGTATTACAGTGCTGATACCCGGTGAATCTGGGAGTGGTTGAGAGACACTAAACTGTGGCCGTGTCAACATCTTGTAAAATCACCTTTTACTGTTCTCAATAAACCTTATTTAAGTTTAAAAAACAGTTTTGTCTTTGACTCAAAGTCAAAGTCAAAGTAAACTTTATTGTCATCTCTGCTATATACTGTACAGATATACAGAGAGACGAGACGACATGGCTTCAGTTTTACAGTGCAATAGGAAATAAAGAAGAAGGAACAAGGAACAAATAAGGCACACAGAATAAACAATATACAAATAGAATACAAAACATACATTTAAAACTAGGAATGGAATATTAAATATAACTTTAAACTAGAACTAGAAATAAAAGTAGAGGAGGGACAGTTTGGATGCAGTATTACCTACAAAAGTGGAAGTTGACTTTGACACTGGATGTTGCAGGAGGTTAGAAACAGTTTCAATATGAAAAATTCTATATCCAGTCTTTTAATAAAACAGTAAAAAAGTATGACTAAGATTTAAGTTTTGCGGATATTTTAACAGTAGTGGAGAATCAGGGTCTGTGCAATATTTTTCAATAATTTGTGCAGAAACAGTTAGTTAGAAAGTGACCAGTGATATATACATTCAAAGTTTAATGGGTCTGCACTCTTTTCTAGGGTGGCACCGATAAAGATACCGGTATCGTGTATCGGACCGATACTTCATTAAAATACTTGTACTCGTATTTGTAAATAAACTGCTGATACCACGCACTGATACCACTCAATGGTTCTTCACTACAACAAACTGGACATGTGAAATACAGGACTCCAGATGGCGAATAAAATGTTCATCAATGTGACAAGATTTTTTATTTTGTGACTAGTAGTTTTTCCATCCCAGTCGCCAATGGTGACCGTCTCTCTCAACGCAGGGAATGGCTTTTAATTATGCGCAGACACTCTCAGCCCCAGGATTTGACTACGTCCCCATGGAAAATAAATAAAATTAATGAATAAATATCCTGCCGCAACCACGCATCCGTAGACAGTAAAAGAAGACTGTATCACGATGAGCCCGAACAGCGCCATCTAAACTACCAAACTCAACACGTTACAATGTTCACATAAAATAGGAACGAACGCGGAAGTCCCCGACGCTTTTCACAACTTAGCAAAAAAAGTGCCAAGAAAGCGCCCTGGAAGTGAGGTTTTGACCACTCTCAGCGCAACAAAAGTGTTTGGTCGACAGTCCTATTTTTAATAGAAAGCCAATAAACTTCAGTGTTCAGAGCGGAAAAAGGACGCTCAGAGTGCTTCAAGCTAAAATCCGTTCAACTTCTAGAACAGCACTTTGCTCGTCAATGTCACTTCTCTTTTGTTAGCCAATCAAAATCGAAGAATCATTAAACAAAATGTAAATATAAGCAGGGCTCCTTTTTTTTTTTTTCATTTTGTCTGGAGCCCTGAATGTGCCAACTGAGTAATAGTTCTGCTAACTTTAAACTTGGCTGTGTTAACTATGCAGCACATTCCATTTCCTTAATCTGCTTATGTTAACATTTTGTCTAATGTGATGACTCTGCCTTTTAGAAGGCTTTTTTTTGTTAAAACCAGAAACATCTGTTTATTTTTGTTGTGGAATAGCCTTGTGTTAATGACTTGATATTTAGCCTCATTATAGGCTTATTATAATCTGCAAAGGAGAAAATAAGACCTGACTCCCAATTAATTGCACTTTCACTTGACCCCAATCACAGATGTATCGGTACTCGGTATCGGCAAGTACAAAAATAAAAATACTCGTTCTCGTATCGATTTGTAAAAAAGCAGTATCGGTGCAGCTTTATCAAAACCTGGTATTTCATCACAAAAATCCAGCAAACCTATGACTTGTTAGTTCAGAGGTGAGTATCCTAACCATTAGACCACTTCAACCCAAAATGAGGGATTATTTGTCATTGTGAACACAGCACAGTGCACCACTAACAAATGTGACCCATTCATGAAAGGGCATGTGACACGGGCAGTTTTTTGGCCACCGGTACCTTGCTCACTGGTACCTCACTGCTACTTTTACCGGTCCAGGATTTGACAGTCACTTCAGGATTTTGCGGGCTATTTTTTTTCTTAGATTGTTGCGGCCTAAAATGGCTGATTTTGCGGCAGCTTTGCAAAAAATTGTGATGAAAGTTGCAGTGTTTTTACCTTTTTTTTGTGGAAAAATCTGCAATTTTGTCCCCATTTATAATGATTCTTTAATAATGAATTAAGATGAAGAAACAAAACCACTATTATTTTTGTTAACCATTAATCATACAGTTATTTTTGAAGGTGAATGTGAGGCGTTTTTATCACACGTTTCCTGGGTCTTCTAATCCCAGTGATTTCACTGACGTATGGCTCAGCGTTTTGCTGGAAGCAACAATGTTTGGTCAAAACTTGTGGAAATGTTGCGGTAATTGGTCAAAATTGCACGTTAGTAATGAATTCGCAGGGATTGGCTGAATTTGCGTTAATAGCTGCGATCGCAACAACTGGAGGGTCTGATTTGTGCTTGTGATCCAATCACAGTGCCAGACATCTATCTGTTACGCTACAAATGCCCTTTGGTTTTTCGTTACCTTTTGTCATTTATGACTTTGCGGAGAGCCGTCAGCAGCTTCTCGGAGGTTACGTCGTAGATGTTGAGGGTTTCTGCGACTCCACGAACCATCATGCGCTGCGTGTTGTCCCCCTGGTCTCCAAACAGTGGAATCATCACCATGGGAACAGCGTTACAGATGCCCTCGTAGATCCCATGAGTCCCTCCATGTGTGATGAAGGCCTTGGCTTTGGGATGAGCTTAATAGAGAGAGTTTAGTAGATTTCGCTAAATGTACAGTATGTAGAAACAAGTAAGAGACGATACAGCATGTTATTGATGGTGTAAAAGGCGTTTGGGCATACAATCGTTTAGTAAACCTCCAGCTTAAACTGTACGACTAAATTGCATGCGTTGAAAAGCCAGAGCTCCCGGTTTATCTGCGCACACTATACGGGCTGAAGCTCGAATCCGACCTGACAGCTCACACTACACGACAGACTCGTGGCTCTGCTTCAACAGTGTGATACTCTCACAAGGGGTGACCAGAATTTCAAACTGGTTAAGTTGTCAGGGGTAATCTGTGCTCGTTACCCCATGTTTACTATACGATGCATGATGCAAGATTAAGTTGAAACTCGGGCTGATCCAAAAAATAGTTGCAAGAGTGAAAAATTGGCTGAAAATGGGGTGAAAGTTGCACAGTGTAAACCCAGCTTTAATCACAGCTACCAGACCCCAGTCTCATCAAGTTCTCATCAAGTATTCCTTTTTGCCATTAGTGTGAAATGCAGACCAACCTAGGAGGTCTTTTTGTGGAAGCCACTTCATCAATTTGACGTTTTTGGGAGCGTCTTCGGGAACTTTCCCAGTATATCTCCATAGAACCTGCAAAGCAGAGAGTTGCATTTTCATTGAATATTTTTGGATGTTGCTACAGAGCCCGTGGTATCCACATCTGTTTTCAGCGGTGAAATCCTGATAACATTAATTATTTAGATAGGCAGCTCTTTCATTTACTCTCTTCATTCAATTAATTAATAAATGCTTCTGGGCGTGCTTCCAGTTGACAATCATGTGCAACATTTAATTTAAGCTAGATTCAAAGTACTATATTGATATTCTGTTTATGTGAATATTATTTCAATGTTGTATGAATATTTGCCACTGTAAAAGTGAGTGATTATTTGTCATTGTGAACACAGCACACAGTGCACTAGGACAAAATGTGAGACCCATCCCCAGCACCTGGGGAGCAGTGCTTGGGGACGGTACCTTGCTCATGAGTACCTCAGTGGTACCTTTATCAGTCCGGGATTCAAACCTGCGACCTTTTGATCACGGGGCGTACACCCCAACCGCTACGCTACCAACTGCCCCAAACCATTGTGTACACATTTATAGCACTTTTAATCGTTTTATTTCTCTTATTTCTTTTTTATCTTTAATTTAATTTTTTACTTCTTTTCTCATTATTCTTTCTTTTTATCTTCAATTTTAACATTTTAACATTGTTTCTGTAAAGCACATTGAATGACCCTTGTGTATGATAATGTGCTCTATAAATAAACTTGCCTTGCCTTGCCTGCCTACACACCACAGCACATCACAAAACGAACCACAACCAAATGGGACCTCTGCATTTGACTGGTCTATGAATGTGTAACTGACACGGGCAGTGGTTTGGGGCAGTCTGATGGTTCGTGGAGCCAACTCCCTAACCGTTACGCTACCAACTGTTCCATGGTTTAGCAGTGTAATCTGCAAATACATGAATTTTATAGTCCCTCGTTTAAAATCATTACTGGCCTAATTGTAGTTGGGCATGAAGTATTTCATGTTGCATAGAACATCACAATATAGCTTTTGTCAACTTGTTTATCTGTGATTGTACTCACCCGCTGAGGAATCTGACTGAAGGCTTTGAAGAACTCCCAGGCTTTAGCCTCCGGTAGTTCAGACACCATAGATCCTAGAGTGAAGACGACAAATCCATCATCTCCAGATCCATTTACAAAGTCCTCCAGATCCTGCAGGAGACAGAGGTCAAGGTTAGGGTTAGACTCACCTCCAAAGCTGAACTGCACCTTGACCTAGAGGTTTTTGGTAACTAACGTCTTTTTGGAGATTGACCTATTGACCAGTGGTGCGTTTCCCAAAACGATAGTTGCTAACGTATATATTGCTAATATATTAGCAACACTATGTTAGCTGCTAACGTAGACTATGTTAGTTGCTAATGTTCACTATGTTAGTCGCCAACGTACACTATGTTAGTCGCTAATGTACACTATTGTTAGTTGCTAATGTACACTGTTAGTTGCTAATGTACACTATTGTTAGTTGCTAATGTACACTGTTAGTTGCTAATGTACACTATGTTAGCTGCTAATGTACACTATGTTAGTTGCTAATGTACACTATGTTAGCTGCTAATGTACACTATGTTAGTTGCTAATGTACACTGTTAGTTGCTAATGTACACTATGTTAGTTGGTAATGTACACTATGTTAGTTGGTAATGTACACTATGTTAGTTGGTAACGTACACTATGTTAGTTGCTAACGTACACTATGTTAGTCGCTAATGTACACTATGTTAGTCGCTAATGTACACTATGTTAGCTACTAATGTAGTCAGCAACTATGCTTTTGGGAAACGCAACCCAGTTTGTCGAATCTGGCATGAGGTAAAACTTGACTCCACGCATGAGAACATTCTTGATTCTCAGAGGGAAACTCATGACGTCCAGGTTGCCTATAAAACGGTATGAGAGTTAGAAGGGGGGCAGGGGACATTGAGTCTACAGATGATACTGCTCAAAAAATAGCCAGAAGAAGGCGAGGACGTGGTCACAGGGAAGGTAAGGATCGGTCAGCAGGACCTCAAAACCCTGTTTTTGTCTTTTAGTAGATGTTCACAGCCTTTTATCTGCATGTTAGCGTAATTCAAAAAACGTTGCAACTGCAGTACCTTCAGTAAGCCTTCTTTAAGACATTATGGCCATGATCGTGAAGACTTGAAGAGAAAGCAACTGGCATTTTTTATTTGTTTTTTTTTTTGTGTGTGGAGTCCTGTCTGTGCCCCTCAACAATAACATTTAACTATTAATTACGATTTTGCTAAATAAAAGGATCTGGCTTGCATCAGTCACATGATGAGCATTAACCAATCATTAACCAATGCCCACACGTGACGGCAGAGCGCGCTGGTTACGAGCCGGGAACGAGAGCACGCACAGTTTTACCGGCTGGGCGGTGCGGAGCTGTTAACTGCACAAGCAGTGGTGGTCATTAACCGCTAGCTAACTGGGTAAGGGTGTCATGGGTCTGTAACTCTGTCCACCCTTTGAGGGAACACATTTTGTTTTAAAGCAAGTTAAAAGGCTTTTCCCTGCCTTTCTGGAGGGCTTATATTTCTAATATGCATATCCACATAATTATGGATTATTATAATTACAATATAAAAAAAACAGCATTTGAAAGAAAATACATTAAGAAACAGATTATATTAGTTTTATATTTCAAATATGACAAATTGCTGATTTTACAGCAGCAAAATTATTGTATCGTTACAGTTTAAACATTTAATAAGCTTTCTGCCTTGCACAGAGTGGACAGTCAAGCAAACTGAATCACCATAAATACATTATTTTATATTTATTACTTTATTTTTTTATTATTTTATTTTATGTGCCCCTTTTTCACTTTGAGCACCCGCCCCTTCAAACATCTCTGCACGGCCCTGTTTAGGAGGTTGTAATTTTGAGGGTTGCTGGGCTTGGTGTGCATAGGTGTGATTCGAGGGGCAAAATTCTGGTCATTCCTGTGGATGGCCGCTGGCTCATTATGAAGATTCTGGTAGGGGTACTGGCTCTCAGGAGTTGTTCTCAGGAACCAGAACCCATATCTCTTGTCCTCTTTGAGGCACCCCTATGCACAACAAGGCCAGCAGCCCCCAAACTTACAACATTCTGAACCATATTTCTCCCAAAACAGTGACCACAACACGACTACAAGCTAAAATGTGATACCCCACAAGTGCATTAATACTTTATAAATGGCTGAATTGCAAAGAGTAAAGAGAATAAATGTCAGAAGATTAAATATTAATGAGTGTTTAACATTATTTAACCAAACTTCAGTGACAGAGTTCGTCAGCAATCATGTCATATTGCATGATTCTCAACTACTCAGGATTTTTACTCCCAGAAATGTTACCACACCCTTTTAGTGGAGCACACACATTGTTTTTGTGTTGTGCCCCACTAGAAGCTCAGGTTCACCTTTGACAACAAATTAATTTTTTGGCAGTGCAACAACTGATAATTTTGGAGATCAGGCCACTATTCATGTGTAAATAATGAATAACTGAAATTTTTTAACATGAGTCTACCTTCGGCAAAGGCTTCGCTTTTTTGGCAGAAGACACCCCTCCAATCATCACCATGTTGGGCATCACCGGGCGAGGAAACTCTAAGGTGAAGTCGGAGCGCATCAACCAGAGAGATGCACGGCTCATGATCTCCTCTACAGAAACATCCCTCTGCAGAAACTTTGATGCAATCTCATTTGTTTTGCTGTACAAAAATCTGCAAGCCAGTGGCTGCAGCAAAGCCTTGACCATGTTCACTGTCCTTTGCCAAAACGTCATCCGGTGGGTGTAGTGGCTAAATCCCTGCGGTACATAAGAAGGCGGACTGGGACAGTGATTGGCCAGGCGATCGATGCCGCAAAGAAGGTTGACCTGCATGTAAATGGACGGGAGGGAAAGGTACTCCCCAACGATGACCCCAACCGGCTCAAACGGGTCAGTCAGAATGGCGTCAAAGTCCCAGTTCTTCAAGGTCTTCATGAGGTCCTCGTTGGAAAGGAGACTCTCACAGTTTCGGACTGTAAAATCTTTGAGCATATACAAACTGATCCAGAAAACCAAAAAGCGCTTCAGGTCAGAGGAAATGTCCACGTCCACGGCTTTGTTGACGCCCATTCTTAATTCGTCAAAGACCTCCCCGCTAGAGTATGGTACCGGGTAGGTAAGGGTGGTGGTGTTTTCCGTTTGGCCCATGCTCATACTGGCGTCGGGGATGACCACCACCACCTCATGCCCTCGTCTTCCCATCTCCTCCACTAAAGGCTTCATTCCGGTCCAATGGCTCCCATCTGTTGGGACCACTAAGAGTTTTCCGGTCTGAACCGAGGTGAAACTGAGTAAAATCAACACCACCTGGACGCCAGCTGTTCTCCACCAAAATGCAGATCTCTTATCCATTCTTCAGCTCAGCGTTGCAGAGTTTGAATGGAGAGTCTCCGAAGGCTTCGTATTTAAACTGGCTCTGAGTCACAAAGATTACACAGTTACAAAGAGCAGAAGAGTTGCCAATAAAGGGGAGGGACTGACGGTGACTTGTCAAAATCGAAGGCAATGTGAGTCTAAAAATATTCATAGATCACATTTTTAGAACATAGTGTGTATACCTTCAATGTGCCAAAAAATGGTGAACATTAAATTCACCCTCAGAGTAAAAATCAATACTAAAAGCAGGATTGCAGCAAGTTCAAGTTTAAATAAGCTCTCTCTCTGTATTTTAATTTTTAATCAGAGAGCTGAAATAGAGCTTCTCTGGAGTAAGGAATGTGTGACATTTAATATAACCAAACAAGACATAAAGCACAGAGGAGTTAGATACTTTTAGTTTTTCTATCCACAAAGTTCTGAATAATGACATCACTAGACTGAAGTGCGTAAACAACTTCAAAGTACAGAAGAACAATATGAGCAGTGTGATGAGGTATGTACAAGCCATGTTAGACTGTATAGCAGAGGTCACTAACAGGAGGGCCGCGGTCCTCAAAACAGAAGGTTATGATTTAAAACCTGACGGGCGCTTCTATTTTAACCAGCGCAGCTTTTGTAGTCTTTTCGGTAGTGTTTTAGTGGATGAGGAAACGCACAGAGTATCGCACCTGATACCACTCAGCCAATCACGTCTGTGCATTCCAGACAGTAAACACTGTGACTCTACAGTGAAGACGATGAGAGAGTTAGAGGCAAGTCAAACACGTGAAAAGATTGTAGAAAGAGAAAGACAGATAGTGATACATGTAGAGAAAACAAAGAGAGAGAAACAGACGACTGAGCTGGAGGAAGGTGAGAATAAGACGGGTGAGACGGAGAAAGAGAGAGAAAAATAAGGAACAAATGGTGCCCTCCAGAAAAAAGAGAAGTGGACAGCAAAAATAGTGAAAATATATACAGTATATATCACTGTAAATAGTTAATTATTATGATCTTCTGGACCTTTGCTTCAAGAAATTTTTTCTAACTGGACCTCTTTAAATTTTAGTTGAATACCCCTGCTGTATAGTAGGGCTGTGCGATATGGACAAAAGAAACCTATCACGATTTTCTTGAACAATACTGCGATTTTGATTTTAATCACAATTTTGACACACACAGATGTTTTATAGTGTGAATATGAAACATTTTTCCAAAGGAAAACAATTAGATCTTTATCAAAGACCTGTAACATGTCTCTAAAACAGACATAAGGCAAAAAAAAAATCACCTAGTAAAGGTGTAACAAAATGTCTCTAGAACAGACCTATGGCAAAAAGTAAGTGTGTGTGTGTGTGTGTGTGAAAAAACAACAACCCAGACCACCAAAACCCCGCCCCCACACTGCCAAAACCTACCCGTGCAGAAATCTCACTCGAGCCAAAAAGCCGCTCGTCTGTGATCTATTTTGTGCGCGAGGACATTTAACAGGTCGAGAGGAAAAAAGACATTCGCGAGAGGAAAAATACAGTTCGCGCGCAATATAAATATAATCGGGAGAGCGCAAAAAATCGTGCTGTAAGGCGATTTAGAAATCGTGCATATTCACATCGCGATTTCAATACGATTTCAATTAATCGCACAGCCCTACTGTATAGTATAAAACAGTCTAAACAACAAATATCAACCAATTAAAAGTGTGAGTGCAACAGAGGTAGGAATTTTAACAGATGAGAAGAGAGTTTAAAGAGGCAGTGCAGTTTGTCATAATGTTTCTTTAACTTAATCTGTTTCTCGCAACACTTCATTTAACGTTCCAGGGCGAGTTGGTGGGTTGGTAAACCGAGACCAAGACCAGAGTGTGTTGGGACCGAGACAAGACCAAGACCAGGGTGGGGTGAGACCGAGTTGAGACCAAGACTGGACCAACGCATGTTTTACACCACATGACAAATACAAACATGCAGAGATTTTATTATGCAGACATTCTATGGCTTAGGGCTGTGAGGAAAAATAAGGTTAATAACAGTTCAAAGTCTTGTGATTCTGACGGTATGTGTGCGGTTTATGTAAATTAAAGGGATTCTTTTATTTTAGTTATTAAAACACTAAATGCCTGCGTCGGTCTCAACGAGTTCTAATAGTAATATTCTCAGAGTTCGAGACGGGACCGAGACTTTTAAAAACTGGTTTCGACTACTACAACCAGGCGCGGATTAACGCACAGGCTAGATGTGGCTGAAACCTGGGGGCCCCCACGTGTACCAGCCTGCCAGGGGGCCTCCGATTGGCCAGTAAAAATATCAATTCATTAAAATATGCCGGTAGGGTGGGGCTAACAGAAAAAGTAGCCATGGGAACCATGCACACCTTAATCTGCCCCTGACTGGTGTAGGTGGGTGAAAGGTATTTTCTTTTCAAAGCAACCTCTGACACAGTGCAAACTCGGCGAGCGGTGCTTTTATCTACGAACTGACAAGCTTGTGGAGTAGCATTTAACTCTTCTTGCTGACCCTTAAAAATTAGATGATAATCACACTTAATTGGCACTTGATCTGGAGACTTGCGACACAGTAGCAGAGTAACGGATTGGAACATTGATTAAAGTGATAAAATAATCTTTCTTTATTTGTGTAAAAAAAAAAAGTAGTAAAGTGGTTCACTCTCTACCCAGTTCATTACATGTTGCAGAGGGAACTATTTTACTGGTTAATTCTTGTGATCACACACTCAGGCGCACACACAAAAAAAACCAAAAACAAGAACCTGTCAGCATAGACAGAATAGTTAGGGTGAAGCTGTAGCACACATCCACTAATAATGTGTAATAAACAATGGTCGCAATGGTCTCCCATAGGAAATGAAGTTTGTTGAGTTCGATTTTCACGATTGACTGCTGACAACGTAAAAAATTCATCATAACTCGACAGAATAAGCACAGTCTTTACAAATCTAAGAAAATTTTGGGCCTTTTCTATACCTTTGTTTTCAAGCTTATGAAACACTTCTTCATCTATTGGATATCCATCTGAATAGAGAATAAAATTATTTGATAACAAATAACACATTTTTCTATAATTATTTTTTTTCTTATTGATTACTCTCCAATGTTGTAAAATGGGGGAAACAATGATCAACTGAAAATCAATAATTACTAAAGTTATAACATAACATCACATTATAAGGTCAGAGAATATCAAAACTCAGAGAAACATCCTTTAAGATTAAATAAAATATGTAAGGAAAAATCTGGGATATTCAGATATTCCCTTTCAAATTAAATTGGTATATATATATATATATATATATATATATATATATATATATATATATATATATATACACACACATACATATATATATATATATATATATATATATATATATATATATATATATATATATATATATATATATATATAAATAAAATAGTATATACATATATAATAGTATGATATATATATATATATATATATATATATATATATATATATATATATATATCAGTATATATATTATAATAATAATAATATTTTTCTATTTATAGTTGTCTATTTAGCAGCTTTTCTATCTCCTTTAATATGTATATGGCTTTATATAAACCCAATGTGTTATTATACTTAATGTATACTTATGTGTTATTATAGTTAACTGTATATCATATGTCACTTAGTGGTCATGAAAATTTTTAGATGTAACAAATTCAATTTCAGCAATTAAAATGTAAATAATAATTGATGTAATTTGTGTCACAGTGCTGAATGTAGATTCACATGTGTTGGCCTTTGATTGTATAATCTCACGAGTCCTGGCCTGGTTTCCATTCATAGGTGACATTTATCAAGATATTTTTCTTAGTACAGCTGTCACACTGCATCGTGCTGCAAACAAAAATAAACGTTCAGTCAGGAGTTGATGGTTTTGGTCACACGGTGGTGCTGTCTGTACATTTATTTCTTATACTTATTCTAAAGTGTTGTATCGACTCCAGTATAAAGTGCATTATAAACTGTATAATAAATCCATGCAGTGCTGAGCTCTTAATCTGAAATAAAGTCAAATATACACTGTGAGTTAAAAGACATCCCTGTATGTTTGTGTATAAGTTTCATAAACTGCTTACACTGCTGCATTCAGAAGTAAATTAGCAAAATTATCTACTACAATCTCTAAACATTAAGCTATAATAATTTGCGTCATAAGATGGTTAATTGTCAATGAGAATCATCAGACAGTGTCGCTATTAATTGCTCTCACATACATATTAAACAGAGGCTGCCAGAACTAGCTTAGCTCACGGAATTTACCAACAAAAATGAAGTGAAATTTAAACAAAAGAGTTGAGAATAAAACAGTTGTAATTAGCAAAGTTATGGGATATATATATACATGGTATATTTCCATAAGTGAGCAAAGATTCGTTAATTTTGCTTTTTACACCTGTGACAGGTAAAAATATGTGCAAAATGTGTGCAACCATAATTATTTTACCCATTCAGCAGCAAAACAAAAAGGTACACAGCATTTTAAAGAATCATCAATAGCAGTACATACTTTTGCTAATTATGTACTATGTGCAACTTAATTCTGACTCCAATGCTTGGCACACAATAAAATAAAATAAATTTGACATTAAGTGTTATTAATTTCAAAATAAATTAATATTAATAAAAAAAGTATATGCATACAAAATTAACAACAACAAATAACAACAATAATAATACACATAATAATAATGTTATTATTATTAATATTATTATTATTAGTTCACTTGCTTAACTGAACTGAACTACTTAACAGAAAGTCTGAGTGGATAAGACCTGAAGTGTGGAACTACTCACCCTGTGTGTGTGCTGTGAACAAGCCCCACACCGTGGGGTTTGAACGGGTTAAAGTTGACGTGGCGCTTCTCTGAGCTCCAAACTCGGCGCGGAGCTGAAACTCTGCACACACTCCCCAAAAACAACATCCCACAGCCACCAAGCAACACGGCCCGCTTACAATAAACCCCCACAACAGAGTCACCTGCTCTTCCTTCTCCTCCACATCGGGGCTATTATCCGCTCGGGTTTTCATCCTGCTCCGTTT
This sequence comes from Distichodus sexfasciatus, assembly GCA_032718565.1. Classification (NCBI taxonomy): domain Eukaryota; kingdom Metazoa; phylum Chordata; class Actinopteri; order Characiformes; family Distichodontidae; genus Distichodus; species Distichodus sexfasciatus. Next base: position 80,682 of record JAVGVS010000497.1, on the reverse strand, counting down.
AAACTTGGAATTTAACAAATGAACCTGGATCACTTTTTGCATTACTGGTAAGTTCAGTCTTGCAAAAACAATGCGGCTCGGATCCGAAATGGAGAAGCGCTAAAAAATCGAAGTAAATCGTTAAACGAGGAGCGGACACGACCCCCCCCCCCTCCCTCACCTATCCGTCCATCCATCCATCATCTGCGTCCAGCATCCAGCAGCAGCATCAGCACCAGTGCGCCTGCGGAATCTCGGCTGCGCGCAGCTGGACGTGTTAAAGCTCCTCATTTTCACACTTTTTCTCGAGTTGAGCTTGGGAATTTACCGTGTCGAAGGTGAGCCGCACCTTATTCTTCCTCTTTCATGTGATCATTTCTTCCTCTTTCCCTCCAAAAACTTATTCACGATAAATACGTGTTTTGAAACGCGAGTTGAAACCTCTCCGTCGTGTCTGGGCTGCGTTTTAGCGCAAATGTGATTTATTAACTTATATAATTTATGCTTCTAAAGTTATTCAACGCTTTACACGTCCTTCACGTGTCTGTTTTGAGTCATTTTAAACTCTTCTAAAGATTTTCTTTTAAATCCTCTTTCATGCAGATTTTCCCGCTATGCCTCTCGCCTCTAATGCGCCTCCGCGTCCTGGAGCAACACATCGGGATTTTTGCCTTCTGTAAGAATTTAAGAGACCAAATTCCCAAATTTCAAGATGAGAAAACTGCCAGCTATCCTGCTGCTGCTGTGTTTGCACAAGGTGAGACAGACGTCGGCTTTTCACACTCTTATATTGCGTATTTCTGAACAATTGTTGTAATTAAAAATATATAAAATTGATTTTTAGACAATTTTATTGAGAGTTAAATTCAAAATTTGTGAATAAAATGGTTTAAGTTTGCACATATGATTTCAATAAGATTTTAATGAATATATTAATGTAGTAACTGTTAAAAGTTACATATTTAAGAGTTGAGCATTATTATATTAGTCCATTTTTATTTATAAAGCGGGGAAACTGCACCAGGCACGTTTTTAAATCACTTTACAAATTGTAATTAGCGTGTAATTACGTGGACAGTTGTGCAGTAGCCTGTTCTCTCTTTCTGTCCATCTGAAAGACCTTGATTTTATTTTTTGGAGGGGGATTGAGAAGCGAGGGCGATGCCACGGTGTAAATTAACACGCGGAATGCAATTAAATTTCTTAATTGTGTCTAAATGAAGCATATCACAGCCATTTAACAGTGACAGAGTCGAGGAAATCCCTTCTGTCAGACGTTAAGATGTGTGTTTTAGTAAAAAAAGAGCCTCACTTTGCTTATGTTTCCAAAACTAATATTTAAAAATGTTAAATATGGAAAAGAAAGATTAAAACAAGTTTGGTAAAAGTGAGTAATGAAGCCACGCTAATTAGTGTAGAGTGTAAAAAGGATGGTTTTGTTTACTGAGAGTACAGGTGAGTGGTAATTAATTCCGAATATTCAGCTGTGAAAATACATTCTGAAGCTGGTGTGTTTCAGGAGAAAACAACAAACAAGGTTCCAATTTAAATGTTAATTAAAGAAGAGGGTCGACATCGATATTACCAAGACCAAGTGTAGTGTGTAGAGTTTAGACTGAAAGCTGTGGTCAGTCCAGATGTGAGTGTGTGTGTGTGTGGAGTGTTTGTCCATGCCAGATGTGTGTGTGTGTGTGTGTGCCTGTGGGATTGCACTTGACGACTGCAGGACGATCCGGAGGGAAATTCACCTCAACACTTTTACTCTCCAAAGGGACAGACTCAGTTGGAATGAGATCCTACACACACTCTCTAGGGCACGGACACACACACACACGCACACACACGCACACACACACGCACACACACACGCACACACGCACACACCACATCTGGACATACTTACTATCCATGCATGATACTAATACACATATATCAACATAAAAAAGAGATATTATGGCATAGAAATACACACACACACACAAATGTCATCATAAAAACACATTAAGCCAGAGAAATATAAATACACACACACACCTGAACATGCATGCTGCTGATAAATATGTTATGGCACACACACACATTTACATAAACACACAAACATACACGCACACATCTATGTAAACACATATACACAAACACACACACATCTATGTAAACACATACACACACTTACATAAACACGCAAACATACACGCACACCTATGTAAACACACATGCAGACACACACACATCTATGTAAATACACATGCACTTATACACACACAGCTATGTAGACACACACACACACACACACATCTATAGAAACACATATGCACACACACACATCTATACAAAGATATACTGTATGCACATACACACATTTAAACAAACACACAAGCACACACACAAATCTGTACAAAATAAAATGCACACACAAACATCTATACATATATGTTAAGGTACCACACACACACACATCCCCATACACCTCCCATAAATTAACACACACGCACACACACGCACACACACGCACGCACACACGTGATGAGTTGTAGTGCAGCATCTGTGCGTCTCCTGAGGGACTCATAAGAGGGTCAGAGGCTTCACACCAGCAACTACTCACACACACACACACACACACGTCTGCCGCATTTATCCTCCCGAGTGTCTGACTAAACGCTGCTCTGTTCACACTTTCACTCCTCTGTCCCTGTGTGTGTGTTAGTGTGATGCGTGAACGATGCTGAAATACATCAAAAAGAATCATCTGCATCGGCATCTGATTAAAATGAATCAGAATCAGAATAATTTCTGGATCAGAATCAGGATATGAGTGACGTTTGAACACCTCTCTCTCTCCACCTGCTCAGGTCTGAGTAACACAATGGCCTTGTTCTCTTGTTTCTTCTTCTCTTTTCTCTTTCTTTTTTATCTGCTTCATGCTGATTTATCATGCTGATTTTATGCTCCTTTATCATTTTGCTCTTTTATGGTTTTCTTGTTCATGTTTATTTATCATTAACATGTTCTTTTTCATCTTAATGTTTTCGTCTTCACCATTTTTGTCCATTTCCTCATCTCTTCTTCTCCTTTATCTTCTCCTTTTTCTTCTTCTGTAGGTTCTTCATGTTTATCCTCTACTTCACTTCTTCTTCTTCTTCTTCTTCTTCTTCTTCTTCCTCTTCTCATGTCTTCACCTTTTGCTTTTTTCTTGCTCTTTATCTTATTTCTTCTTCTCTATCTGTTCTTATTCTTCCCGATCTTTTTCTTCTCTTTTGTTCTCTTTTATTTTCTTCTTCTCCATAATCATCCTCATGACCATCTTTTTCTTCTTTATCCATTTATTCTACTACTTCTTCTTCTTCCTCCTTCTCTTCTTCTTCTTCTTCTTCTTCTTCCTTTTTGGACATAACTCTTTCTTTTCTCTGCTTTTTAGGTGAAAAACCTGTAAATCCCTAATTTGGCCAGTAGAAGGTGTCACACTCCAGGTTGTTATTCCCTCCATTAACGATAACTGTGTCATTACTAATCTTGCGGTGATCCCGTTCCTGGCGTCAGCGTCTAGCTGTAACTGAAAAGTTATTGCAGTTTAAGTTTCCATTTAAGTCAACTTGGTGCTGCACAGCACATTGTTTTAGCTTCGTCATCAAATTGGTCGATTATATACACTACCAGTCAAAAGTTTGGACACACCTTCCCATTCAATGTTTTATTCTTTATTATCATGACTATTTACATTGTAGATTCTCACTGAAGGCACTATGAATGAACACATATGGAATTATGTAGTAAACAAAAAGTGTGAAATAACCCAGAACATGTTTTATATCTTAGATTCTTGAAAATAACCACCCTTTGCTTTGATCACTGCTTTGCACACTCTTGGTCATTCTCTCGATGAGCTTCATGAGGTAGTCTCCTGAAATGGTTTTCCAACAGTCTTGAAGGAGTTCCCACAGATGCTGAGCACTTGTTGGCCCTTTTGCCTTCACTCTGTGGTCCATCTCATCCCAAACCATCTCGACTGGGTTTGGTCAGGTGACGGTGGAGGCCAGGCCATCTGGCGCAGCACTCCATCACTCTCGTTCTGGGTCAAATAGCCCTTACACAGTCCAGTCATAGTTTTGATGCCTTCAGTGAGAATCTACAATGTAAATAGTAATGAAAATAAAGAAAACACATTGAATGGGAAGGTGTGTCCAAACTTTTGACTGGTAGTGTGTATATAAAAAGTAATGTACTTTTTGCTGTAACACAGTAATGTAAGCATAACTACAAAATTTTCAGTAATATTGTACTCGTTACATATTTTAGCAACACTCATTACAACACCCTTTTAACCCAAAATTTGGTGCTGTTTTATTTTCATACAAATCACCAACACCACAAGACCTTTGGCACAAGAGCTGTTTCCTACAGAGTGTATGTCTACAGTCATTATGCTGCACCACATCGCCCTCCACTGGATGTAGAATCAACTGCAGTAAACTACATTTTAGCATTTTACAATGTCCTACTTCCACACTTATTTTGGTGAAAGTAACTCAACAGTAATGCAGGAGTTGTGTAACACATTACAATTCAGAGAGTAATATTGTAATGTAACTAGTCATCTATAATCTAGTATATTTTGGAGGTAACTTGTCCACCACTGCATCTCAGTATCGCGATGCCGATTGTGGCCAGTATTGTGCATCCCTAACCGAAATCCATTTGCATGTGTTCATACCCCCCTTCGCTTCTGCATACACGTTTATTTGGCCATGTCGAGGCTGCCGTCTCCTCGCTCCGTCCTTGCACGCAATTAGCTTTGATTTCATTATTCGTCGCACATTTCAGCGGAAAAGTGGCGCGGCTAAAGCGTAATAAATTGTACAGTGTCAGGATTAAGGCGAAAGCTTTAATCTCACGCCTCTGATAATAATGCTCTAGCGTGGACTGATTGATTAGGGTCTTTTTAAATGTTATTTATTTATATACTTTCCCCAGAAAGCTTATATCATGAGGGGGAAAGAAAAACCCCATAATCCGTCTTCGGATTGTGCCAGCCTTGTAAGGTCTTGCCGCTCTGCCACTTTATCACGGCGACGAATTCCAGAGCTGCTGGGCGACGATAAGGAGCCGGTCGCTTTTGCGCTCGTGTCCCACTGGACAATACAAACGCTGTTTATATTCTTCACAACCTGCTACTCTCCTCCTCCTCATCCTCACTGGGGTTTTATATACTTTTTTAGCTACAACAGACACACTTCCCCAGTGTCCATGTAATTCTCACTGACCAGTGTTAATTAAATTCCATCGTCTTTTACTCCCCCAAAATAAATTTCATTCAGATTTTTAGAAAAGAACATGTAAGCTACTGAATAAAGTAATAAATTGTACACTCTTCACTAGAAAAGAACTAGGGGCATTGGTTGTGTAACGGTTAGGGAGTTTGCCCAATGATCAGAAGGTCACCGGTTCGAATCCTGGACTGGATAACGTAACCACTGAGGTACTCATGAGCAGGGTACCGTCCCCAAGCACTGCTCCCCGGACGCTGTCCATGTTAGCTGTGGTGTGTTCACAATGACAAATAATCACACACACTAGAATTCATTATAGAATCTGCAGTAAGAACTGAGCCAGAATCAAAAACATCCTTGAAAGAGCTCAGCCCAAACATTAAGCACAAGACTCGAGACGTCATTTCCCTGCAAAATCGGACTAGTGGGACACTTCCAGAACTGAAAAGGCCATTTTAAGGGACATTAGCAGATTAGATGATTACGGTTCTGCCCCAACTGTTAAAATGCAGTTATCAAGCCACTAAGAACTGTAACATCATCATCATCACATCAACATCAAGTATGGGAAAATAATAGATGTGTATGTTGTGAATGTTGGTGGGATCTCAAAGTCATAGGATCCTCCCCACTGGACCAGAAGGTTGTGGGTTTGAATCTTACCTCCAGCACTACCACTGCTTGCTTGCGTCGCAGAGTAAGACCCTTAAGCCCAAGTTGCTGTCCCTGAAATTAGGAAATGGAAGTCACTCTGGATAAGAGTGTCTGCTAAATTCCAGAAATGTAAATACAAGCTACTTTAGTGTTGCTAAGGTTAATTAGCTACTAAGTTCTGAGGGGCATTGTTAACATCGTCTTGAAGTTTATTCCAGAAGTAAACAAGTTCAAAATTAAGCAAGTATCTTAGAAGGTAACTTATAAGATACTGAAAAAAGTAGCGTCATTAGCTAATAAGTTCTGAGTCAAAAAGTTATTCCTAATGTCATCCTGAAGTTTATTCCAGAATTAAGCAGCAAAAAGCTACTTAAGCACCATATTTAAGTTCTGACTAGTGTTAATTAGTAGCTGTTAGTTACATTTAGTAAATGTAGTGACACTACTAACGTAACAACTTTTCAGTAGCTTATCAGTTCTCTTAACTAGTAGATAACTTATAAGATACTGAAAAAAGTAGTTAAGTTTGTACCATCATTAATGCTAGTTAGCTACTGAGTTCTGAGTCAAATAGTTACAGTTTTAGAGCTTTTTTTGATGTTGTCTTGAAGTTTATTCCAGAATTAGGCAATAAAAGCTGCTTCATCGTATTTAAGTTGTGACCAGTGTTGGTGAGAACTTATAAGATAATGAAACTTACGTCCTAAAGTTTATTCCAGGATTAAACAGCTTAAGCAAATAGCTTAGAAGAGAATTTATAAGCTACTGAAAAAAGTAGTTAAATTAGTAGTGTCTTATATGTCAGCTAACTACTGACTTCTGAGTCAAATAGTTATAGCTTTTTTATGTTGTCGTGAAGTTTATTTCAGAATTACACAATAAAAGCTGCTTCATGTTGTGATCACTGTTGGTGAGTTGCTAATTTACATTAGTTAGAACTTATAAGCTACTGGTAAATGTCCTTACGTTAGTAATGTCACTCATGTTAATTAGCTACTGAGTTATGACGGGCATTTTTGAAGTGATTCTGAAGTTTTTTACAGAATTAAACAGCAAAAAGCTGCTTTGCCATATTTGAGTTTTGGTCAGTGTCAATTAGTGTCTAACTAACATAACATAACATAACATTAACATGACAATACTAGTGTAACCACTGTTTCAGTAGCTTATCAGTACTCCTCACTAGAAGACAACTTACAAAAAAAATAAGGGAGAGAGAGAGAGTTGGAAATGGACAAGGCCAACGAAGCAGCGCCGAAGACGGAGGAAGAGCGAAAAGCCGAGTTAAATCTTTAAATGGGTTTTAGGGGCCAGTAACCCAGACGCTCTTCTGGGAGAGATTACACACGGATTTTAGGGAGTTTGTCCGTAAACATGAGCGCCTCGTTTCTGGAGTGGCATTATCAGCGGCCGGCTTACACGCCAAGCGATGCGTATCGGCTGCTGCATTGGGCTCATCCTCGGTTGCCGTAGGCTTAAATGATGTTTTTTGTGAGACATAACTTCACTTTTATGTTCCTACACATTTAAATCTCCAAAACAAAACTTTCTTATAATTTGCGTTCTCTGTGTTTACTGGGACAGTTGATGGTATGAATTAGAGTCTGACCATTAAATTAGATGATGTTATCATTTGTCTATGGTCAATAAATTGGTATTGCAGCTTAAAATAGCCAATTAATATATAGCTGAAAAGCGTAAGATCCCCTGACAATGTTATGAGTGTTGCAGTTGCAAGGTATGTCCACTAGAGGGTGAGACTCCAACTCCACTGTTGCCTGTTTTGTGTTTTTATACATTAAAATCTTTAAATCAAAAGTTTCTGATAATTTTTGTACTTTTTTTCAAATGACTATTAATGAATTTTCTTTTTGCGATTTATCTTAGAGCAGAAGTGTCCAAACTTTTTCCAAGGAGGGCCAGATTTGCTCATGTGAAAGTGCCAGAGGGCTAACAGTCCCTGATGACATTGTTGCTATCAATTTAATTAAATAACACTATATTGATAAAGCTTAATGCTATTTAAAAGGCAACACAAAATTCTTTAAAGCAACATATTTGTAGATATATAATTTGTGGCCAATTAATAACAATTAATAAAAAAGCAGAAAAGATGGATCCTCTGACATTGTTATGAATGTTGCAGTTGCATAGTGTGTCCACTAGAGGGTGATACTACAACTGATATACATTTAAATCTTTAAATCAAAAGTTTCTGATAATTTTTGTACTTTTCTTCTAAACTTAATTTATTTGTATTTTTGTACAAGGTACTATTTATGAAATTGCATTTTTTGATGTTATCTTGGAAATTGCAGGAACATACTTTAAGGAAGTTTAGAATTTTAAAATTGACGCTTCAAGTTTTCTCTGTAAACATGAATGCCTCACACACCAAGCGATAAGTATTGTCTGTAATACCAGGGTCTTGGTTGCCATGAGTGTCTGTAATTCAACGTAAATTAAATTTTTTCAATTGATAAATTAGTCATTGGATTAGGTCAAGAAATTGGTATTGCTGCTTATAACAAACAAATATTGAAAATGAATGAGAAGGAGAAAAGTGGAAGATGAATTCCCTGTTGCTTTATCAGTATGTGTTGTAATTGTTTAGTTTGTCCACTAGAGGGTGAGATTTCAACTCCATTGCAAGGAATTTTGTGTTTTTATACTTTTATATCAAAACTTTCTTAAAAATTTTTGTACTTTTGTTCAAAGTACTTCTTAGGAAATTACACTTAGCAATGTTACCTTTGGCCTGAGAACATAACTAGTGATAAGTGAGAAATATTTGCAAATATCTACTTTTTGGACGTTTTTGGTCCCTGGTTCTCAAGTAGCTTAAACCAACACTGTTCATACCTGTAGTCACTTGTATAAAATTGATCTGTTCTGCATGGGGGAAAAGCAACAAAACAAACGTCTTTCACGGTGAGATTATCGCAGGTTTACGTTGTATAGGTTTGTGTGTTTGCCCGCTCTAGCGTCTCATGTGCACCTTTCAGATCAAACTTGATTTTTATTGGTCAGATTTTTACAGCTCATCAATATCTGGCATGTAAGCGTCTGTACTGTTCATCTCCACAAATAGAAAATCAATAACGTCCAATTGACAAACTGGTAATGGCACCTCTTTTCTGAACCAAGTTATAAATTTGTGTATCATGGCGTAGTGGGTTCGAGACAGTCACCGGCGGGTCACGTAAAGTGGAAGCGAGTGATTATTTGTCATTATGAGCACAGCACTGCACACAGTGCACCACAACAAATCCATAAAGGAGCAGTGGGCAGCTGACATGGGCAGCACCTAGACAGCAGTGCTTGGGGAACTGGTCCGATATTCAAACCAGTGACCTTCCAATTCCAGGGTAAACATTTTACTACCATGCAATTTTGACCAATTACCACCACTTTTCCACAATTTTGGGCCAATTGTTGTCGTTTCCCGCAAAACGTTGCGCCATACATCAGCAAAGTCACCTACTTGTCACGTTTTGAAGATGCAGGAAACGTCTGTGATAAAAACGCCTCACATTTACCTTCAAAAATGACTAAATAATGGTAAATAAATATGATAGTGGTTTTGTTCCTTCATTTTAATTAATTGTTGTATAATCATTATAAAGAGGGAAATTTTTCCGCAACATTCCTGCTCCCGCAACTTTATTGCAACAAAATAACTTTCATTGCATTTTTTTCAGAAAAGCTGCTGCAAAATCAGGAATTTTAGTCTGTGATAATCTCAGAAAAGGCAGTGAAATCCTGGAGGGACTGAGTTACATTTTCTTTGTAGTTTGCAGTGTAGGTCACTTATTATTAAAACAGTAGCTTGATTGTAGCTTTAAAATTTTAATAGTGAGTAGTTTGTAGCTTGAAAGTCTGTTGTTTTAAAAGTAGCTTCTCCAACACTAACGACGCCTCTTATCGCGGCTGGAGCATGTGTTGGTTTTACTGCGGGTTTTGGAGTGAGGCGGCGTCTCCGTTAGTGGCCTGTGTGTGTGTGTGTGTCGCCTGATAAGAGGGGAAGCATCCTTCATCCTTAATTAGATCTGCGGCACTTGCGAGCCAAACACAGGTGGAGATAAGAGAGAAATAAACTGTATACGTTTCCCCATAATCATCTGCTGTTCTCATGTAATCATCCCTCCCTTTTGCATTTTCTTCACATCTCTTCACGTCTATCTCACAAAACACTCCTTTTTTATGGGATACTCATGTCATCATATTAACACTACTAATCATAACTCTATGTCTAAAGCCTAGAACCCAAAAAAAGGAAATTGTTGCTTTTTTTATAAAAGCAATTTTTTTTGGTATCACAAGTTCCATGTGCAAAATTGATAGTGTTTAATCAATTACATCAATCCAGTGTTTATGTAATTCTCACTGACCAGTGTTAATTAAACTCCATCCTCATCTTTTTACACAAACATAAAAGTGTTATTTTAACTTAATTTTTTTTTTTTTCACCACAACCAAATCTGAAGCATGAAGCGTTTGTGGTTTTTGCTATGTGGGATCAAACAAATGTTCTCAAATAATTCTGTATTTCTGGATCATCAGAGGGACGTTTGGTAGCAAGAAAGAGATACATACCTGAACAAACACTTACTTGTTTTATGATACCTTTTACTAGCGTTGGGATCAAGACCACCTAAACTGAGACCAAGTTCTAACCAAGACCACAGTGTCGAGACCGAGACAAGACCAAGACCAGGGCGGGGCGAGACCGAGTCGAGACCGAGACCAGACCAGACCAATGCACGTTTTACACCACATGACAAATAAGTGGAACATGCAAAGCCTAAGCAGCATTGAACATGTTTATTCAATATTTCTCTCTTACAGGAAATCACTTCACTGGAAGCAGTTATCAACACTGATCACATCACATGTTAAACTCAACAAACCACAGTGGACACTCCTCAAGACCAAACTCACTGTTTTATTGACCTCCAGAGTTGTTATTATGTGGAGACATTCTATGGCTTAGTGCTGTGAAAAAAGTAAGGTTAGTGCCAGAAGGAAACATTTCTTTATCTATTTGGTATATATCTGGATACAGAATAAAATTATTTTATTATTAAATCATTGAATCCCTATTGATTACTCTCTAACATAATAAAAAGGCAAATAAAAAAATTCTGATCAACTGAAAATGAAGAAATACTAAAGTTTTGGGTAGTTTTGAGCTGATTTGGAGTCACTTTGGTCTATAAAATGAGCTACTTTTGGCCTTTCTGGAGGTGAACTACATTTTTGTGCATGATGGTGTTCCATATGAGAGTCGCAAGCGCTAACACGTTTACATCGTGAATAATGTAATTAATGGCCTTTTATGCAATTTCTTCATTTATGCAAGTTTTTGTGCATGAAATTACTCAGAAATAATTTCACATACAGAGGAATGAATATAATGTTTGGTAAGTTGAAAGTCTTGTGATTCTGACGGTATGTGTGTGGTTTGTGTAAGTTAAAGGGAGTTATTAAAACACTAATTAATAAACAACACAAAATGCCTGCGTTGGTCTCAAAGAGTTTTAATAGTAATAGTTTAATAGTAAATTAGAGTTGTGGTCTCGACTGGTCTCCAAATAAAATCCACAGTGCGCTTTGCCCGAGTCCATGACAAGATCGAGACTTTCAAAAACTGGTTCGTCCCATCAGCAGGTGTCGAGTCTGAAATTTGTCCTCAAAATAAGTCTATTCCAGAAATTAACACACTCTCTCGCTGTCAGTTTGTGTTCCGACACACTCCTCTGAAGCACCTGCTCTCACTGCTGAAGGATTATCAAGCCTTCCCTCTCCTGCTGAATCGTCTTCCAAAGACACAGAGACTCTGGCAGCCGCTTAGCCTCCAGAAACGCCTCTCAACCCCGATCACCGCATCCGGAGACAGTACCTCAAACGGCATCCTATCATCCAGCCGCAAATCTCACATTTTCTGACAAAATCTGCGGTGGAGTGAAAAATTGAGGCTTTGAAGGACGCCTGTGTTGGTCTTGGTCTCGTGACCAATTTTAAAAGTCTCGGTCTTGTCTCGGACTCGGGATTTTATTTGGAGACCACAACACTGAGAATATTACTATTAAACTCTGTGAAACAGACGCTGGCATTTTGCGCTGTTTATTAATTAGTGTTTTAATAACTCAGAATCCCTTTAACTTACACATACCACACACACACCGTCAAAATCACAAGATGTTACTCACCGGACATTATATTCATGCCTCTGTATGTTAAATTATTTCTGAGTAATTGTGTAAAAATGCATTAATTACATTATTCACGAAGTGAACACGCGTTACCTCTCATATGGAACGCCATGTTGCGCAAAAATGTAGTTCTCTTCCAGAAAGGCCAAAAGCAGCTCAATTTATAAGCCAAAAATAAATACCAAATCAGCTCAAAATGACCCAAAACCTAAGTATTTCTTCATTTTTAGTTGATCAGAAAATCGTTTTTTCCATTTTATAATGTTAAAGAGTAATCAACATGGAAAATAGAAATATAGAAAAAAAATATTTTTTGTTATCAAATAATTTTATTCTGTATTCAGATAGATATCAAATAGATAAAGAAGTGTTTCCACCTGCACTAACCTTATTTGTCTTCACAGCACTAAGCCATAGAATAGCGCTGCAAAATAACAACTCTGCAGGTCAATAACACAGTGAGTTTGGTCTTGAGGAGTGTTCACTGTGGTTTGTTGAGTTTAACATATGATGTGATCAGTGTTGACAACTGCTTCCAGTGAAGTGATTTCCTCATTATAGATATGTAACAGAGAAATATTGAATAAACATTTTTTATGTTGCTTGGGCTTTGCAGCTTCCACTTATTTGTCATGTGGTGTAAGATGTGCATTGGTCTCGACATTGTCTTGGCCTTTCAGAGTCTTGGTCTTGTCTCTGTCTGGTTTAGGTGATCTTGACCCCAGCTCTACCTCTAGCACTACCATCACTGGGTTCCTGAGCAAGACCCTTAACCTCAAGTTGCTCCAGGGAGACTGCCCGTAAAATTGGGAAATGGAAGTCACTCCGGATAAGAGCGTCTGCTGAATGCCGTAAATCCAATGATTTTTGAGCGCCAATTGAGCGTAGTGGGCTTTTGCAGCATAGTGTGAACGAGACTCAAGTGAACGAAGGAGGCGTGGGTGTCAAACGCACACACACACACACACACACACACACTCACACAAAAAAGGCAAAAGCCGTGTTGACTTTCTTGCTGAGTGTGTGCCGAGCTGGCGGTGGTTATTTTAGCCGAGACCATGTCACACACCTCAGACAGTAAACTCATCAGATCAGTGTAATGGGATTATAGAAGTGCTGAAGGTTTCCACCTGCTGAGTGAGATTCACACACACATAAACATAGACACACACACACACACACACACACACACTCTCTCTCTTCTCACTCCCTCTCGCTCTCTCTCCAGGCCATAAACATGCAGATGTTTTTATTAACCTTATGAGAGCTCAGCCTGCAAACTGAATTTTTGCACCCTTCAATATCTTCATATATGAATAACACAAATACATACGACACATATAGCTGAAATCTACAGACCATTGTTTTTTGTGCAATAAATTATCTTATACCCGTAATGGTACCAGTAAATAAACTCCTGGACCAGTAAAGGTGTGAATAAGTACCACTCATTTGTGGATGGTACCTTGATCATGAGTACCTCAGTGGTACCTTTATCAGTCCGAGACTTGAAATGATCATGCAGTAACAGGAAGCAATCTGTTCTGCAGCATCACGAACAAGTATCACTCATTGGGGGACGGTACCTTGCTCATTAGTACCTCAGTGGTACCTTTACTGGTTCGGGACTTGAACCGGGAACCTCCTGATTATGAGACGATAGAAGGCAATCTGTTCTGCAGCATCACGAATGTGTATCACTCATTTGTGAACGGCACCTTACTTAATGAGTACCTCAGTGGTACCTTTAGTGGCCCAGGACTTGAACTGACGACCTTTTGATCATGGGGTAGCAGGGAGCAATTGTTGTGCAGCAGCGTGAATAAGTATCACTCATTTAAGGACGGTACCTTGCTCATGAGTACCTCAGCGGTACCTTTACTGGTTCGGGACTTGAACCGATGACCTTTCAGAGGGACTTCTTTCTTGGGATAAGAGCGTCTGCTAAATGCTGTAAATGTTGGGATAATGCAACTTGGGGTTAAGGGTTTTGCTCAGTGACCCAGTGGGTGTAGTGCTGGAGGTAGGATTCAAACCCACGATTTCCTGGTCTACACGCGAGCATTCGTCACATGCACAAGCCCCGGCGCTCGGCCTCGATGGCGTCTGACCGCCGGCTGCTGTGTGTTAGTGCTGATGAAGAGCGATGGCTTCGGGGCGTGAGTCTGTTGGAGACGACAAGAGGCAATCTGTTCTGCAGCAGCACGAAGGAGTATCACTCATTCACCCCACCACCCATCATCATCCCAACCCTCCTCATCCCCCCATCATACCCCCCACCTATCATACACCCACCTCACCTGGGTCCTCACGTCTGCCCCCGAGCTGCAACACCACTCACACAGCACAAATCATTACTAATGAAATAGCCAGGTAACACTGAGGGAGGAGAAGATGATGGAGGGAAGAAAGAAGGAGAGAGGAAGGGGTTAGAGAAATAGAAAGAGAAGTGGGAAAGGGAGATAGGAGGAGAGAAAAAATAGGAAAAGAAAGAAAGAAGGAAAGATGAAGGGGAAGAGAAACAGACAGAGAAGTGTGAAAGGGAGAGAGAAAGAAAAAGAGAAAGAAAAAAAATAGGAGGAGAAGAAAGAGGGAAGATGGAGAAGAGAAACAGAAAAGGGTGAAATTGAGAGAGAGAGAGAAAGAAAAAGATAAAGAAAGAGGAAAAAATGAACAAAATGAGGAAAAAGAAAGAAAGGACGAAAGAAAGGAGAGATGAGGAGATGAGAGAAACAGAAAGAGAGAGAGAAAAAAAAAGAAAGAAAAAAGAGAAAAGAAGGGATGAGAGAAATAAAAAGAGAAGTGGGAAAGGGAGAGAAAGAATGCAAAGAGAAAAAAGAGAGAGAAGGAGGAAGGACAGGGGAAAGTGTGAGAGAAAAAGAAGGAGAGAGAGGGAGAAAGAAGAGAGGAAACGGCAGAGGCTGAGAGAGAAGGTGAGAGAGAGGTGTAGAGAAAGAGATAATTAATTAATGAAAGATTATTAATTAAAAAAAACTTAATAGTTATTATCAACAAGGATTAATAATAGTAATAATAATAATGTATAGTCTATTAATTAAAATGTGTTTAATTCGAATAACAACAGTGATAGTAATTATTATTATATTGTAATTATATTACACATTAAAATTTTTATAACATAATTATCATTCAGATTTAAAATGATCATTCTTTTATTATTTTAAATGTACTTTATCTTATTATTTAATAATAATAACAACAATAATACCAATAACAACAACATCAATAATAATAATAATAATAATAAGAATTACATCATTGTTATTTATCACCATTAATACGTAAAGACATATGAAAGGTGCTTTGTAAATAAAGATGATTTATATATTTCCATATGTTGTATAAATCTCCACACTCACACCATGCTTCCCAGAGGATGAGAGGGGTCATGTCAGGGCGGGTTCACGGGCCGCAGGCTGGACAGCGGTGGGAAAGTGCCGGAAGACGCATTTTAACAGCATCCTCCTCCTCCTCCTCCTCCAGCAGGGTGCTCCAGCTCCTTAATACGTTTCTACAGGGCCAGCGCTGGTCACCATGGCAATTACTTTTTACTGTCAAGCCATAAAAGTGATGTTCACCCTGAGGAGTGCTGTAGTGATCATTATACACACACACACACACACAAACAAACAAACAAACAAACGCACACAAACACACACAGAGTCGTTCTTACACCTTAAACAATACGCAGGGATTTCACAAGTCACAAGTCAGGTTTATTTAGAAAGTACGATTAAAACAGCAGCAATTCACCCAACATGCTGCACAGATACATTTAAAGTGAGTGATTATTTGTCATTGTGAACACACCACAGCACACAGTGCACCACAATCAAATCTGACCTCTCCATTTGACCCATCCGTGAAGGAGCAGTGGGCAGCTTTGGTGGCAGCGTCCGGGGAGCTTCCCATATCGTGCGTCCCTATTAGCAATCACTTATTTATGAAAGAACCATGAAAGAAGAATGAAAATTAGTCAATGTTTGTTCAAATTAAAGCCAAAGCTACAAAACTCCCCTTTTTACTCGACATTGTAGGTTCCACGCATATAAAAAGCACATCGTGAAATCTGCTGTTCATGAGAATATTCAACATTTTAATTAAATGATAAACATTCCAGTTCCTGCACAGACAGACGAACATGCTAAACATGCACACCCATGACGAACACGAACGTGCAATTCGACACGTGATTTAACAGGCATTAGGGGCGGCGAATATTTTCATTATCCGTACCTTGTCTTAATTAATCAGCGCGAGGAGAGATAAACGATCTGACGCTCAGCTCGGCTGGAGACGCATTGATTTCACATTAAACGCCGACCTCAAAACGCTGCTCCGTCACCTAGCGAGCCGGCCAGTGAGCCGGCTGGGCTTTAAATGCGAGCCTTGTGTTTCCACAACTATTAACTGTAAATGTAGCCGCATAATTTAGTCATAATACTGGTGTGTGTAGCTGTAAAATCCCCAAAAATGTAGGAATTTATTAGCTGGCGTTTGAAATGAGCGTACTGCTTTGCAGTCTGAGTGCACATATGCTACAATTAAGCTTACAGCAAAAATGTAATTAGGCAGAAAGTACAGTGCAGCTTGCGTGTGTGTGTGTGTGTGATTTTAAACAGCCCTACTTACAGCTTTCACATCTGCTGCAGCAAATGATCGCCCTCCTCCATGCCTCGGGACGGCAGCCGCTGCTAATTACCAATAAAACTAGTCTGGCTTATTTCTACAAATTATTAAGACTTTATCTTAAGTGGACCAGAACTCAGTCCCCAAGCGAAAAAGGCGCTGAGAATTATGTTCTGACTTTTTGAGAGGCATTTTGTACTTTCTCTACGAAGTTTAGCAGAGGTTTTAAAAATGAAAACATCACAAACACAGATAAAGTTGAACACTGTGTACAAATGAGTTGCAGTGACCCAAAATTCAAAAATTGAGGTTTTGATATCATTGGAAAGATGAGAAAATGTGTCATATCAGCAGCTTGAATTAAGCTCATCCTGAGTCTTTTTCCAACTGGAAAAATAACACAAAATGACGCCATAACCCAGACGACGCCAACACATCCTCACAAGTCAAGGGAGGGTGAAGCATTTCCAGCGCGTGTGCAGGCAGAGTTGAGCGTGTAAAGACAAGAGATTTTGCTGGTGAACGTTCCACTGCGTGATCAGAATTTTGGCACAAAATAACACCATACGTTTAAAGACAGACGACGTGGGCCGTATACATACCCACCTTTGACCTTGGACTTGCCTAATCTAATCTAAACATTGGTTAGAAAGCAATTTTATATAAATGTGACCCTCCACGGCAAAACCAGTCGCTTGTTGCAAATGTTCAAAACTGAGTTATGTTTTCATGAAAGGGCACAAATCAAGCTTCAAAACGATACCTATATGGAATGAATGGGACGACATATGACTGAGATATCAACATTCAAAGGAGTCGGGTTTCTCCTGTCACGCCAAGTGAGAAACGGAGAAATCTGGTCTTTGAAGTTGACTATCGCCGTAGCACTCACAGGCGCTTGGTGCGGTCGCGGCTACGTTTGCATTTACGGTAGCCTACGCTGCATTCACAGCCACACAGATAGCCTACCTGCGTTAGGTTAACTGAACTCGGGAGACGAAGATGGATTCCGGAGAAATATCTTCACGCTAGTCCAACCAGTGGATTTACGTAAATATTGATAGGCGGTCAAAACACAAACTTTAACATTCTGCTGGAATTGAATTCCTCACCTCAAGAAAATCACGTTTTTAGGATGGAAAGGGTAAGTTTTTCAGCCAAATTTATTCTAGCAGTACAGTATAGACCTTCCTGTTTCAAAACGCTAAAAATAAAAAAATCCTAAATTTTACCCCGCATAACATAAGCTACGTTTTCGGAAACCTTTGATCACGACAAGCGACTGGATTTTTGCCGGTGGAGATCATATAAACTGTATATATACACTAGGGATGCACCAAATGAAATTTTAGCCCAAACCATAAAGTGAAAATGAGGGAAACATGGAAAGAAATTATTGTGGCAGTTTTTTGTACTTGTTAAATTACGTTATATGGTGGGACTGTGTGTCCTTACCTCACCGAAGTCAAGGCATGCGTCAAAGAATAAATGACAAAATTATGAAAAATATTTATTTAGCACTGAATGCTGACATTCCAACAATGCACAATATCAAAATAAAATAAAATTCTAAATAAAATGTACTTGGCTTTACTCTAAATAAGGCGAACAGACCTACTGTATAACTGACAGCTGAGAGTGTAAAATTAAACATCTTCTCTAATAAAACACAACATGCATTAAAAGTCTTTTAACCAGATGTGAAGTTATTAATGAATTATTTTATGTATTACTTGTTTTAGCTTCATGTTCTATAAAAAGTGCTGGAATTTGTAGATGCAACTACCTAGAAAAAAGTAAAGCGCCAGTGTCTGTTTATTGACTTGCAGACTACCTTTGAAATAATAATAATAATAATAATAATAATAATAATAATGATCTATAAACGGCTGTATTCTGAGCAGAACGCTGGCTGGTTTTGTTTTCAGCTAAAATATGGTTTTTACTCGATAAAGGGAAGATCTGACTCAGCGATGTTGGCGTTCCACGTGAGAGACGCGAGCGCTCAGTCTCACCTCCGCGAGTCTTTACACAGCTGACCCACGAGCTGCATAATAAACATAATAATAAGAAAGCTCTGGACGAGGGCTATCCAACATGTCACACCTGCGCCTACCGATGGCGATCGCTTCGTGAACAGCCAGTTCCATCAGCAGCTAGAGTCCAGTCAGCGGAAATCTGCGTAGTGACCCCAGACCTCTGTATTTAGGCGCTTTTCTGGAACAGGCACTTGGGTAAGCGAGTGGACGATAGCGGCGGGCGTCGGACGATTCCTCCGCCCGGTTTGGTTTAATCGCGTGAGGCGTAAGGCCGGAGAGTCCCGCTCACGCCGGAGTAAAGGCGTTTCTCGCTCTATTCATTTGAATTTTTCTTGGACAGTCGCGTCCACAACTTCCTGTTTCACTCGTGTTTAAGCGCATTTATACATACAGCATGATGATGATGATGATGATGATGATGATAGCCGATGTGACGATGTTTTGTTTATATCAGGTCATTTATAAGTTTCTCTTCCTTTCTGATAACTTTCTCTTCCTGTTTTTGTCTGTTCTCTCCTCCTCCTCCTCCTCCCATCTCTTCATCCCTCTTTTCCCGTCCCTTCATGCTCTCGTTTCTTTTTGACTGTCTAACCCCCCCCCCCTCTTCTCCATCACCATCCTCCTCCTCTGTCCACCTCCATCTTTCTTCATAAATCCTCTCTCCCCTCCTGTTTCTCTCTCTCTCTCTCTCTCTCTCTCCACGCACCGTCCTGTCTTCCTGCTCGTTCCTCCGTTCTCTCATCTCTCTCTCCCTTCATTTCCCAACCCCTCCACCTCTGTTTCCTCGTTTTCTGATCTCTTCCTTCTCTCTCTCTCTCTCTCTCTCTCTCTGTGTTCCACCACCCACGTATCCCTCCATCCCTCCCTCCGTTGGTCCCGCGTTTCGGCAGCTGAGCGCAGCTGCACTGGGTAAAAGTCAAAAGAGGACGGTGGAGACTTCAAACCGAATTAGGCTCGGGGCAGGGCTCACATGGCTCCCGATCGCCCCCCCGAACAAAGAGCCGCCTGTGTGTTGAGGAGCACAGCGGTCACTCCCCGGGCCCCGAACCGCACTGCTGACAAACAAGCCTTTCACTGCAGCCTCCTCTTCCTCCCTGTGCCTCGTCATCCTCGCGCTGCAGTTTACTGATGCTCCTGTTGAGATGCTTTAACCCTGATCCTGAATCATCGACCAGTCAGGAACAACTGCAGTACCAGCGTTCTGTTCTGTCTCTCCACCCTCCGTATTGCTGTATCTGTCTAGATCAGGGGTGTCCGGTTCTGGTCCTGGAGGGCCGGCATCCTGGAGGTTAGGGTTAGGGTTAGGGTTAGGGTTAGGGTTAGGGTTAACCCTAACCCTAACCCTCTCTCTCTCTCTCTCTCTCTCCCTCTTTCGGTCTCTCTCTCTTGGTCTCTCCCTCTCTCTCTCTCTCTCTCTTTCGGTCTCTCTCTCTTTCGGTCTCTCTCTCTCTCTCTCTCTCTCTCTCTCTCTCTCTCTGTCTGTCTGTCTGTCTGTCTCTCTCTCTCTCTCTCTCTCTCCGTCTCTCTCTCCCTTGGTCTCTCTCTCTTTCGGTCTCTCTCTCCTCTTCCTTTCCCTTGGTCTATCACCTCTCGCTCTCTCCTTTTCTTCTCATCCTGCTTCTTTCAATTCTTTCTCTCCCTCGGTCTCTCCCTCCTTGTGCATCTCTTTCTCCTCCTTCATGTCTCTGTATCTCTCCTTTTCCATCGTTCTCTGTCACTCTCTCTCAATTCTTTTTCTTTTTTGTCCTCCCTCCTTTCCTGTCTGTCTCTCTCTCTGCTATTGTCTCTGTCTCTCACTCCTTTCCATCTCTCTCTCTCTCTCTCTCTCTCTCTCTCTCTCTCTCGTCTCTCCATCTCTCTTCCTGTCTTTTCACACCTTCCTGTCTTTCTTCTATTCTCTCCGTCTCTCTTCCTCTCTCTGTGTTCTTTCCTTAATCCCCACCTCCCTCTGCATCTCCCCGTCTTTCTGTTTCTCTCCATCTCTCTTCTTACTCCTTTTATTTCGGGTTCTGCGCTCTTTTCTTCTAACCCTCCTTCTTTCAATTCTCTCTCTCTCTCTCCCTCGGTCTCTCCCTTCTTCATCTACATCTCTTTCTCTCCGTCTTTGCTTTTTTCCTCATCTCTCTCTCCACCAATTCTTCCTTTCCCTTGATCTCTTCCCTCTCCCTCTCTCCATCGTTCTCTCACTCTCTCTCAATTCTTTCTTTATTCTATCTATTTCTTCCTTTCAATCCCTCTGTTCCTGCCTCCCCAATTCTTCCTGTCCCTCTGTCTCTTCCCCTCCATCTCTGCTTTTCTTTCTTGTCCTCTCCCTCTCTCTCTCGTTTGTGTGTGAAGGTGACATGTCGGCGGCTGCAGCTCCCCGATTTGGGCGTAGTGGAATGGGGGGAGAAGAGCGAGGCGGAGGACGATTCGTCTTCTCCCAGAGGCCCGCTGTCGTTCCGTCGCTCGCCCTCCCTCCTCCCCCTGCGCCTGTTCTCCAGGGGGTCCCCGGAGCCCGGCCTCCGCACCTCGAGGGGAGGGTCGGAGACGGCTGCGTTTTGGGAAACCGCGGCAACGATGCAGGAGGAGGAGGAGGAGGTGGAGGAGGACTCGTGGGACTGGTTATCTAACCGGACAGACGGGGGCGAGGCGCAGAGCAGGACTAAACGCCGCCCCATCGTCAAGACGGGCAAGTTCAAAAAAATGTTCGGCTGGGGCGACTTTAACTCCAACATCAAGACGGTCAAGCTCAACCTCCTGATCACCGGCAAGATCGTCGACCACGGCAACGGCACCTTCAGCGTCTACTTCCGCCACAACTCCACCGGCCTGGGCAACGTGTCGGTCAGCCTGGTGCCGCCCTCCAAGGTGGTGGAGTTCGAAGCCGAGCGCAGGCACGGCGCCGCTAACGAAAACAAGGACTCCAAGTCTTTCAACTGCCGCATCGAGTACGAGAAGACGGACCGCAACAAGAAGACGGCGCTGTGCAGCTTCGACCCGGCCAAGGTGTGCTACCAGGAGCAGACGCAGAGCCACGTCTCCTGGCTCTGCTCCAAGCCCTTCAAAGTCATCTGCATCTACATCGCCTTCTACAGCGTCGACTACAAACTGGTGCAGAAAATATGCCCAGATTACAACTACCACAGCGACACGCCCTACTCATCCACGGGCTAATCACACGGACAGCAACCTCACTCCCCAAAAGGCTCTGGTTTGGGACTTCAGTACCCCTTTCTCCACTGCACTGGTGCCGGTGCTGGTGCCGGTGTTGCCATTTTTCAGTCGAATTTGGCTGATAATCGGATCCCAGTGGCGTTGTTGGCGTCTAGTGGTGAGGATACTCCGCTCTGGACCAAATGTTTGTCTGGCAAGTTTTAGTTCTTCATAAATATGTGTAACTTTGGAGCAGTTTAGGACGATTCACCCTGTGATCGGAAGGTCGCCGGCTCGAATTCTGGACCAGAAAAGGTACTTGTGAGAAAGGTACCGTCCCCAAGCACTGCTGCCCACTGCTCTTTCACGGATGGGTCAAATGCAGAGGTCACATGATTTTGTGGTGCACTGTGCTAGGTTGTGGTGCGTTCACAATGACAAATAATCACTCGTATCTTCATACGCAAACTCCATTTGATCTCAACTATACATCAGTCCCTCCAGGATTTCACGGTCTTTTTTGAGATTGTTGCCTAAAATAAATAAAAAAAAATTGCGGAATAAATTTGCGTGAGCAAGTCAAAGTTGTGGAAAAAATTGCAATATTGTCCTTTATGATGATTCTTTAACAATGAATTAAAATGAAAGAACAAAACCGCTATTTTTATTAACCATTAATCATTTAGTTATTTTTGAAGGTAGATGTGAGGCGTTTTTATCACACTTTTTCTGCGTCTTCTAAACATAACAACAAAGTTCACTAATGTATGGCTCAATGGTTTGCAGCAAACGATAATGATCAGTCGAAAATTGCGGAAAAATTCTACGTTAGTAATGAATTTGCGGAGATTGGCTGAATTTGCGTTAATAGTTGTGAAGTGTGAGAGGGTCTGATATACATTATTAAAATACACTATACAATTTTAGGGACAGTATCCGCGGAGCAACTTGGGGCTAAGGGTCTTCTTGCTCATGGGCTAAGGGTAGTAATTTTAGTAGTAGGATGGAACTGGATTCAAACAGGTGACTTCTAGATTCAGAGGCGAGTACTCAGCCACTAGAACCCTGACAAAAACAAAATGTTTGGGGCAAAGTTGTGGTTAATTTGTGGCAAACAGTGGATTATGTTCATTGTCAGCAACTAGTGGCAACCTTGCAGCAATGTTCTGACAACAACGGCAAATTTCCACTAGTGACAAATATATTTACCAGTGATTTGTCAAAACTATTTGCCGGTAATGACAAACTTGTAGGGAACTTTTGGTGACAAATTTGCCACGAAGTTTGCTAGAAGTCCACCACAAGTTTGCCACAAATCTAATTTGCATGTGAAATTGATGTATCAGTGTAGATCAATGTATCGTTACACCTGCAGCAGAATACTCGCATATGGATCAGGAGGGTGGGTTCAAATCCTACCTCCTGCACGACCACCACTGGGTTCTTGAGCGAGACTCTTAACCCCAAGCTGTTCCACACCACACCACAGCACAGCACACGAGATGACACCTTGCTCAGGAGTACCCCAGTGGTACCTTTACTGTTCCGGGATTCGAACCAACGACCTTCCGATCACAGGAGCAACTCCCTAACCGTTACTTCCCCAGCACTTTCTCATTTCTGTTGAGTTTCCGCCGCAAAGACCAGCTCGTAAATCAAGTATTAACGTCTTTAGCAGCTCCAGATTTGCTGTCCACCTTTTTGCCTCATGACACCGTGGGTTCTCATTTACAAACAAACAACAAATTTGTGGATTTTTGCCTCACCAGCACCAAGCGGAGAAACGTAGCACCAAGTTCTAAATTGGGAACCGGAACAGGAACCAGTGTGCAACGTGGCGGCAACCAACCAAGATCAATCTCCGCCTCGCCTCCAGAGATCCGGCATAGATTCCAGTCCCTGCGACCCCAAATAATGTGGATAATGCAGTTCAGATAATGAACAGGAACCAGAACTAGCACCATCGCAGTGGAAACGAGGTACAAGTCGAGTCATCTCCAAATTCTGCCCTCAACTTGGTCCGACTCATCGTGTTCCCACACACACACACCTACACACACACAAACAGACTGACCGCCTCATCTCCACCATGTGTTGTAGTGTGTGTCGGGTGCAATTAAAACCAGTGCAGCTGTTTGGAGTCGGGCGAGACCGTCGGACGAACAGCTGCTCTTTTCTGTGCGAGTGACCCGAGGTGCGCCGGACGTGCGGTTCCGAAGAATGGGAGTTGCAAAAATTTGTCGAAAACCTGGGAGACTGAACCCGGGTTGGACCGAGACAACGAGAACAAAAATGACCTGGACGTGACGTAGAAAATATCTGTTTGGAAGCTGTGTGTGTTGTGTATGTGTGTGCGTGTGTGTGTTAAAATTATCCTTACTAGCTCATCCGTTCATTGTAACGTCGTGAATCCCAGAAAAGAAGCTTCGCCAAATTTGCCAAGATTTTATGTCGTGCTCCTGTTAAATCCTTTCCCTCTGACGTTTATGTTCCAGACGTTCTGTAGCATTAAAAAAGAGAGAATTAGAAAATTGGAGTTTTCCCCCCGAGAGCTCTACTCAGCGGACAGGTGGGTTTAGTGAATCTGGCAGCCAATTAACAACACTTTGTCATGGTCTTGCCACAGTGCGTCGCATTTCCGGGCTCTAATTAACATTAATTACAGTGAGAAATTTCAGTTACACACCTTAAATGAGAAGGGAGACAAAAAGTGAAATTTAGCTCATCGCTCGATACATCTTGCCCGTGTCTCTGCGCTCAGTTTCACGATGCCGTCGTACTTATGTGTAAAAGCCAGAAAACTGAACAAAAGGCAGCAACATTGTAGTGATGTGAGAATATCCTAGAGCCAAAAATCACGTTGTAAACGATATATTAAACAATATCATCTACAGCTTAAATTATTTCCGCGAACGCACCTGATCATCTCTATGTATTAACAACATTATAGTGTATCACTGTATCATCACAGAAGAGGAAAGTACGAATAAGGCTGGGAAAGAGTTGAAATAAAGATTAGCTGCACATTTCTGATGATATTGATCATATTTGTACTGCAGTATCTGAGCTCGTGGGACTTTTCTCAGTGTTAATTTCTTCTAATTTAGTTCAGTTTAATTTCTCATTTCGTTTAATTTCATTTCAAAGTATTTTTAAATCAAATAACATAATTTGGAGTTCTAGAATTCTCAGGTTCTTTACTTACACATTGCACCCAAAGTAACTGTGGAAGTGATTTTATGAGGAGTGAAGATTAAAAAAGTACCTCTTTTAAGTCCTTATGACAAGTATTAAATGAAATAATTTTACAATAATGTCATTTTTATTTAACAAGAAATTTTGATCTGATTAATAATCAACTTAATGAATGTCCCATTTTCCTTATTTTAGTAGCTACAGGAACTTGATTCAGGGCCGGGGTTGATGCCGGATGGACTGTGATATCTGATGCATAATCCGTATTAACATTTTACCACAAAATTTACAGCAAAATTATATTTTTCCCCATTTTACATCCTTACAAGAAGTTCTAAACTAACTCATTTTGCTGTTCACATGAACCTTTAGTTTTTACTTTTTCACAAATGTCCAACTGTCCTTCTTGTAGTAGCAACAGAAACATTGATTTGTGATATTTTTTAGATTATAAGCGTAACGCAGTATTACATTCTAGTTATTTGTTGACTGACTTTCCCAAACACGTCATATTCCTACTTCTAGTAGCAACAGAATGATGTGCTGCTGCAGTGACATTAGATACAAACCTGCTCTTTATTGTTTCATCTGGAATAGATTATGGTCTACATTCAAGAAATGATGAGCGAAATTGCAATTATATTCCTTTGTACATCTATAAAAGAAAGAAAGAAAGAAAGAGAGAAACAGGAAGAAAGAGCTCAAGATTAAGAAAGAAAGACGCATAAGAAAGCAAGTAAGAAAGTAAAGAGAAATAAAAGAAATAAAAGTAAGAAAGAGAAAGGCAAAAAGAGAAAGAAAAATAAAAAGAGAATGAAAGACAAAAAGAGAAAGGAAGAAAGGAAGAGAAAAATAAGAAGGAAAGAAAGTGAGACAGAGACACAAGGAGGAAGAAAAATAAAAAAGAGAATGAAAGAAAGAGTAAAGTATGAAATGCTGAGTGAAAATGGAAGTCTTTCAGGTGAATGTTAATGAGATAATGTTCTATTTGCTGCTTAAGTGAAATTTATCAAAAATGAACTCTTCTGTTAGTTTACTCCGCAGTCTGCCGTGTCCCTTGTTGTAACAGTAGAGCTGCAGAGCGGCTGGTTTGTGATGTATTTTAGATGATGATGATGGTGATGATGCAGGTTTATTTTCTACTCGCCCCTCGATATTTTTCTCCTGCTGAATTCTCTGTACAACTCCTCCGTGATCAGGCTGTTTCCCGGTGTTTACGTGTTTCTCCTACATCTACGCACCTGCAGCGTCTGAATAAGCAGTGACTGTGTTTAATTCGTCCTCTGCGCTGGCGAGTGATGAATGTTGGAGCAGAAGGGATTTGTTCAGGAGCATCGTATAAAATAAAACTTTCCTCTCTCCGTGTCTCACTCCTTTCACTTTGCTTTGCTTTTACACAACGTAGCTAGGCTGAATATGTTTACAAGTCAACACTAATCTACATATTCAAGAATCAGGGATTATCAGTTCAGTAATGGACTAAATTACGATTTTAAATGTCTTTGAATAATTATCTTTATTTATATACAGCAATGTCTATAGATAAAAAGCAGTTTAAAGTGCTGTAGATTAAGAATGATATCATAGCAAAAGCAGCTACCGCGGCGAGAAGCTGTGATTAATGCTAATATTTTACAAACATCACGTGCCATCTCCGTCACCTAATCAGTTCTGTTCGCAGTGTCTGTTGTAATGAGGTCTCATGCTGATGGTATTTACCTTATACACTAATAATACTTAGTCAAATGTAGCGTAACACAACTGCACTATAAATAAACTGCACAACAATTAGCAACGCACTGACTTACACCTGAAAACAAGATTCTTTAAGAGCGTTTCATAAAAAGACAGAAGGAAAAAGAAACAGTGGAAGCGTTAGGGTTAAAAAAAGAGTGAAAAAGTGAATGAACGGAAAATAATTAGAAATAATAAGAAACAAAAAAAAGAATGAAACAAAGGGATAGTAAGAAAATGAAATTTAAAAACAAGAATTAAAACAGAAAAAAAATGAAAGAACAAAGAAAAAAGAAAGAAAGAACAAAAAAGAATTAAAAAAGAAACAAACAGAAAGACGACGATACGATATCATCTGATTTGATTCAGGAGCCAGTGATGGACATCAGACTTCACATTAATAAACTAAACCTCCTGATCAATATAAAGTGGAGCTACAGTGCGACGTCTGATCGATGTCTTCATGTTGGATCAATGGCGTGAGCTCGTTGATTATCGTACTGATGTATCGTCACACTCCTCACAGAGAGCTCCACGTTAATAACACCTACGATGGGATCAGGAGAGAAGCTCCAGAACGGTATCAGATAAACTGGGATTAAACTACGGGCTTCATGCTGATCGCTCGAATTAGTGCTGGCATTAAAGACGGCATTAAAGCAGCGCTCCGGCAAATACCATGGCAACGCTGGCACAAACAGAGAGAGAGAGCAGAGCGGTTTACCACAAAAACACTCTCCATCTGCACACTTACACTCAACACTACTATCATAACGTTACACCCTTACATCCAGTACAGAGCAGCTAGCTACAATCAGCCATGACACTCACTAGCGCCACCTGTAGCACAGTCTAGTACAGGATCGAGAGTTAGAGAAAGAAAGGGAAAAGGAAAGAACGAGAAAAAGAAAGAAAGACAGAAAAAGGAAAGAAAGATTAAGAAAGAAAAAGGAAAGGAAGAGAAAATAAAGTAAGAAAGGAAGAGAAAAAGAAAAGAGAAAAAGAAGATTAAGAAAGAGAAAAAAGAAAGGAAGAGAAAAAAGAATAAAAAGAGTAAAAGAAAGGAAGAGAAAAGAAAGTAAGAAAAGAAGAAAGAGCAAAAGAAAGAAAAAAGAAAGGAAGAGAAAAAAGAGTAAAGAATAAAAGAAAGGAAGAGGAAGAAAGAAAGAAAAAAGAAAGAAAGAAAAACGAAGAGTAAAGGAAAGATTAAGAAAAAAAGAAAGGAAGAGAAAAGAAAGAAAGAAAGAAAGAAAGAAAGGACAAGAAAAAGGAAAAAAAATGAGAAAAAGAAAGGAGGAGAAAAAAAAGAGTAAAAGAAAAGAAGAAAAAAGGAAAGAACGAGGAAAAGAAAAAGATTAAGAAAGAAAGAGGAAATAAAAAGAAAGAAAAAGGAAGAGAAAAGTGGTTGAGAAGAAAGGGAGGAAAGAAAGGACAGAAGGATTGAAATGTCTGTGTAACAGCAGGTTTTGGCGCTGCAGCAGTGCAGGAACGGTGAAGTGGTGGACACTAGTTAAGGTCATGGTTAAAGCTGCACGGCTGCGTCCTGACTCACAGTGAAATGATCGTGTTTTATCAGCACAATATTAACCGCCTGGTTATCGAGTCACTGCTGTTTCACTGCTGCTGCTGGTGGTGGCTTCTAAACTCAGATTACCACGTGTGAAATAAATGGCTCTTTATGGAGCAGATTAAGATGGAGGTCAGATAAAAGCAGCGCACTGCTGGACCGAGCCGTTAGTCCCACACGCCAGAAAATCATCACATCTCACGTGCAGGTTATTGAGCGCTGGTCAGTGGGGAGAGAAGTTCAAGAGAAAAAACTGCAGCTGAACTGACTCACAGTTATAATCCAGACGCCAAATAAAACTCCAAAAAATTACCAGCTTTAAAATCCCAACACTATAACTGAACAATATCGCTGTCGGACACAATCACGCTGCTTAAAACATGGAGACGAATGTGACTCACGGCGGAGCTTTATGGTGTTCAATTTAAAACAAGTACAACGATGACCGTTAGAAATGACTTGGGTCCTGTTTCCCATAGGATTAGGTCCAGGCCTAGACTTACTTTCAGTTTCAACTGTGAATCTCCATTGGTGCTGTGGTTTGGTCCAAGACTAGACTTAATCCATGCTCATGAAACATTCCCTTAAAGACTAAGGAACGGTTTCTCAGAAAGAGATTAAGACTAGTCTTGGATCTCAGAGTGTTTTGAATGGAGATTTTCCACTGAAAAAGAAATATAGTTCTGAACTAGTCTTAATCCCTGTCTGGGAAACCGCCCCCATATGTTTCAATCTAAAGCAGCTGGAAAAATCAGCACTGCTGTAAAAATGGTGAAGATGTAAACATTGGGATGAAGTCACACGTTTATGGAGTTAAGAAGTATAATCATTATTTTTTTGCAACTTTAATCGAGCCTAATTCAAAATGTATAATAAAGCAAAGAGGAAATCTGTGATCTAAATTACAATCTTATATTCAGTGAGGAGCAGCTAGCTACAATTAACGAGGATACCAACTAGCTCCACTAGCAGTACAACCTAGACCAGGCTTTAGAGGTAAAGAAAGAAAGAGGAAGAAAGAATGCAAGAAAGAAAAAAAAATAGTGAGAAAGAATAAGAATGTAAGAAATAAAGAAAAAGAAAGAGATAAAAGAATAAATAAGGAAGAAAGAACAAAAGAGTAAAAAAAAAAGGAAAAATAGTAAGAAAGAATGGAAAAGGAAAGAGAGAGAAAGAAAGATAAAGAGAAAAAAAAGACAGAAATTAATAAATAAAGAAAGAGTAAAGCAGAAAGTATGAAAGAAAAAGTAAGTATAAGAGGAAGAAAAAAGATAAAAATAATAAAAAAGAAAAAAAAAACAGAAAAAGGAAAGAAAGAGGAAGACCAAAAGAAGGAAAAAATAGTAAGAAAGAAAGAATGAAAAATTAAAGAGTAAAAAAAGAAAAAAAAAAGAGAACGAGAAAAAGGAAGAGTAAAAATAAAGTAAGTAATACAGAGAGAAAAAATAATAAAGGAATAAAGAAAAATAAAGAAACTAAAAGAGAAAGAAAATGGGTAAAAAAAAAACAATGGAAAAGTAAAGAAGAAAGAATAACAGAAAGAAAGAAAAGGAAAAAAGTAAGAGATACAGAAAGTCAAAGAGAAAGAAAAAAGGGAAAAAAAAGAAAGTAAGGCAAAAGATAAAGAAAGAGAGTAAAAAATAAAAATAAGAAGGAACAAGAAAGGGGGAGTAAGACAGAAACTAAGTAAAAAAAGAAAGACAAAAAAGAAAGAAAGAGTAAATAAGAAAGAAAGACAAAGGTAAAGAGAGAAAGAGTAAACAAGAGAATGAGACAGAAAGATACAAAGAAAAAAAAACTTAAAAAAAGAAGAAATAAAACGAAAAGGAAGAAAAAAATAAGAAAAAAGTAAGAAAAATAAGTAAGAGTGAAGTCCTGGAGCACATCGCTAGTCTGCTTAACGCTGTAATTGTGAATGTATTTAAGTATATTTGCATTTTCCTATTAATTTAATCAAGTTTAAATCTAAAATAAAAATTAATTTTTGCAACTTTACAATCGAGCAGTGAACAAATACGCACTGAACAAAAACGATCGTAAATGAACATCTGTAATCTAAAATAATGTTTAAAAGTGGACTTCAAATGTCAATTTAGGATCTTTTCATGTAATATTAAAGCTTAAATAATTATTTTTAAATAGTAATTAATCATTAATAAAATTAATAATTATTTCCAAAAATGTGGGGAGAGAAAACTGTTTCAATGAAATAAAAATCCAAACGGTAAAATGCTGCAAAAAGACATTTAATGCATCAACAAACACAGTCATTCTCAACACACACGGAACCTTTTCAAGAAGGAATAAGGTGCAGAACCTGACGAGTTCTTAAACAGAACAGTGTAGGACGCCTTCCAGAGCGGAGCGTCACTTCAAAAATGAAAAAACGCAACTTAGAATTCACAAAAATTTGTCGCCAAGTCAATCGTATTCATCCAACGCGCTAATAATTACTGACCGACGCGTCGTATCCTGAACTTCTTGAAACCAGAGGAGTGCATATTTAATCCTAAAAGTCATCGTAAAAATCGTCCAAAAAACCTCATAAACGGCGTTTGGCTTAATTAACAAAATATGAAAATTAACGTAAGCTAGCCAAGTTAGCCAAATCATAAACTGTAGATAAAACTCCATTTTTTATGTTTACAAACCTCCTTGTAAACAAAAAAACCAAACATTTCTTTTGAAGTTCAAAAGTTTAAACATCAATCGCTTCAAAGAAAAGTCACGTAACGTTTGCGTTTTTTTGTGCGTGAAGCTTCTCGTAAGAACCAATCGACCAAACGTCTTAACGGAGTCATTAACACTTACCTTTTTTTTTTTTTACGCTCCATTCGCAACATTATAAATGTTGTAAAAGCTGACTCTAATAGCCAAGAGTTTAGCTTTTCATTTTTAATATATTTTTTAACAACTTTGAAATATGTTTCAATGTCAAATATATCTGTACATATAGAAATAGTGCCATCAATATGGGGCGTCGTGTCTCTTAAATCACCTCGCGTTCCCAGTTTCGAGTGATCGTTTTAACACGTGTTTGGAGGAAAAAATAAGGGGCCGGATGAATATAGATGTATATATTTATACATTCTTATGGAATCCTGTAAATTCAAACTGTGTAAAATGTCCTGTTTACATAAATGTTTTATACGATCTTGTAATTTCTGAATTCAAATCAAAATTAAATTAACAGAATTCAGTAAGAAGTGTCTAAGAAGTGTGTTTCCAGCTGACACAAAACTTTATACACACTCATAAAATTGGACAAATTTGAATCCAATAAAATACGGAAAATACACAATTTCTAAAATATATTCTTACAGAATTCTGTTCATTCAAAATTTGAACTGCAAATTTGCAAAAATGCACAATTTTGGGGTTAACAGAAAAACTTCACACATTTTTATAGAAATCTGTAAATTCAAAATTCAAGTTGAATTGTTTTTACATGTTCTTACAGAACACTTTATATTCAAATTGAAATTCAAATTTGAATTTACAGACTTCCATAAAATTCTAATGAATTTAGCATTTTCAGATTTCTATTAAAATTTGTAAAAACATGTTTCCTGTTAATTTTTGTGCAGGTTTTTTTTAGAATCATGTAAACCCTCATGTAAAGGATTCTAATATATTTACCATTAGTTTTTGTTAACAGGAAAATGCACAAACTTTTTACACGGTGACACAGAAAGCTGTCGAGTGCACATTTGAATTTACAGAATTCAGTGAGAATGTGTAAATTGTTATTTATTACCTGCTAATCCCGTCTTTTTACACATTCTAACTATAAATTCATCTTTGAATTCTAATTTGAACTTACAGGATTCTGCAAGAATGTGTAAAAACAATCCTGTAAATTAAATCACAATTTTAAATTGAATTTTGAATTTACTGAGTTCTATGAAAAACTGTTTCCTGTTCATTTTTGGTCTTTAGAATCCAGCAAATTCAAATACAATTTTGCACTTTTAGGATTCTGTAAGAATGTATAAAGAAATATGGTTTTCCCGTTAAACCAAATCTAAATTTGCATGTGAAGAATTCTAAAATGTGAATGTATTTTTAATTGAACAGGAAATGCACAAATCTTTTACACACTGACACAGAAAGCTGTCAATTCCAAATTCAAACTTTCTGTTTGATTCTGTATGAATGTGTAAAAATTCATCTAATCCTAATTCAGAAACCGGACTCATCAGGAGGCGGTGAAAAAGTGGGAGGAGGAGGAGGAGGCCTGGTCTTATTGGGACGAGGCAGGCACGAGGAGAGAGTGAGAAAGGCTTTCTGGAATCACAGTGGGCACCTTAAGGCCGTCGGAGGGAACAGAATTCGGCTAAAAGTTAAACTCCAGGATCAAAGTCATCACTCGAGAACAGAAACCAAGTCCCAGCTTTCTTCTGGATGAAATTACGAGGTCAAGGAGGGAAGAGGAACCAAACATCAAGTCTTGGGAATAGGGCAGTGGACAGAATTCGGCAAAAAATAAAAAATTAAACTCCAGGATCAAAGTTAAAGAGAGATAAAGTTTGTTCCTGTGGATTAAAAGTAAAAATTAAAACTCCGATCTGTTGACGCTTGAGAATAGAGATAATTTCCCCGCCTTCTTCTGGATTAAATTACGAGTCGAAGGAACAACACTGGGGGAGAAAAATTCAAGTAAAACTGCCGGATCAAAGTTGTTGCTTGAGAATAGAGAGGAGATGCCTGCTTTATTCTGGATTAAATTACGAGGACGAGAGGGGCGGAGAGAGACCGAAAATCAGCTGCTGGAGTCTGTGAGAGTGATGCTCGAGAACAGAGATGAATCCTCATCCATGTTCTCAGCAATACTTTTCATTTAGTCTCGTTCAGATTAAATTAGAAGGATCAAAACTGCCGCTTGAGAAGATAGATAAGGTTCACGCTCTCTTCCGGATTAAATTACGCAAATCTGGCGTTGGAGTTGGTGGAGAGCCGGGGAGAGTCGGGACGAGGGCAGGAGAAAGAATCTGGCGTAAAATCAAAAAAAAAATTCCAGGGTCAAAGTTGATGCTTGAGACCATCAATGAGGCCACCATCTATGTTCTTGAGACTGCTTGTAGTTTAATCTCACCTGGATTAAATTATGAGGACGAGGAGGAGAAAAAGGAACCAAAAAGCAGGGTTAGTGCATGGGACAGAATCTGGCAAAAAACTAAAACTTAAGACTCCAAGGTCAATACTGATGCTTGAAAACACAGATGATTTTCCCATCTATCTTTTTGAGGTTCCTCGTAATTTAATCTCCCTCGGAATTAATCAAGCGGCCGGGGAGGGGGAAAGGAACCAAAAATTATGAGTTAGTCAAGCCGAGAACAGAGGACAGAATTCAGCAAAAACCAATATAAAAACTCCAGGAGCAATGTTGATGCTTGAGAACACTGAGGCTATATATTCTTGAGTCTCCTCTCAGTTAATTCCAGAAGAGATTAAATTAAGAGGAGACTCAACGAGAAGGGAAGAGGAACCGAAGAACCGTGTGTAGGCGTCAGGACGAGGGCAGGGACAGAGTGCAGCAAAATCTAAACATCATAAAACTGCAGGATCAAAGTCATCGCTCGAGATCAGAGAGGAGTTCTGAGTTATTCTGCGCGTTTGTGAATCTGAGCTTCGATAAAAAGCAGTAAAATTCCACTGAAATCCGTGTTGTGTGAGTCGGGGTGGTGATGGTGGTGGTGGTGTGCGTGGGGTGGGGAGTCAGGACTGTTTGAGGCGTTTGCGGGGCAGGCTGAAGGGCGGACACTGCGAGGAGGCCAGCGCGCGGAAGGCCTCGGCCACTAAATGAGGATGAGAGCGGATCATCGACTTCCAGCCCGGAGTCTCCATCACGTCTGCGGCCTGACTGCGGAGAAAAGGGCAGAGACGCTGACGCTTTAACACAAAAGCACATTAAAAATCAATAACACACACTAATCTAATGTGGCCAGCAGCAGCATGAACGAGGGAGGAGAGAGGAGGAGGGAGAGATGAAGCGAGAAAGAGAGAGGGGGAGGGAGATGGAGAGATAGAGAGGGAGAGAGAGAGAGAGATGAAGCAAGAAAGAGACAGAAAGAGAGAGAGATGGAGAGATAGGGGGATGGAAAGAAAGAGACCGAGATATGAGAGAGCGAGAGAGAGAGAGAGGGGGATAGAGAGAGAGATGAGAGAGAGGGTTATGAGAGGGAGATGAAATAGGGGGAGAGAGAGACTGAGAGAGAGAGAGAGAGAGAGAGAGAGAGGGATGGAGAGAGAGATGAGAGAGGGTTATGAGAGAGAGGGAGATGAAAGAGGGGGAGAGAGAGAGAGAGAGAGGGAGGGGGAGAGAGAGAGGGGGGGATGGAGAGAAAGAGAGAGAGGGAGAGAGATGAGAAAGAGAGCGAGCAAGATGGAGAGAAAGAGAGAGGGAGGGAGATGGAGAAATAGAGGGATGGAAAGAAAGAGAGCAAGATGAGAGAGAGGGATGGAGAGAGAGATGAGAGAGAGAGAGAGTGGGGGAGGGATGGAGAGAAAGAGAGAGATGAGAGAGAGGGAGGGAGAGAGAGGGAGATGAAAGAAGGAGAGGGAGAGAGATAGCGAGTTGTCTGCACACCGCAGCGGCCAAAAACCCCAAAACAATGTATTGTCTCGTGTCTGGCCGCTGCTGCCGCCGCCGCTGATAAGGATTTGTTATAAATCTTGTGTCACACGCGTGGTGTAATTACGTACCTGCTATTCCAGTTCTTTCCATCTTTGCAGCCCAACTGTCGTAAAACACTGCACCTAGAGGAGGAGAGAAGAGGGAATACACCCAGCATTGAGTCTGACACTCAGGACTTATCCAGCTGTTTTTAACCTTAAAGAGAAGGCAAAAGTGTGTGGATCTTTACACTCTTTAATCACTCTGAACATGAATAACACACACACGTCATCAGACATTACACAACATAGAAATCTAAACTACATTCATCTGCGACATTACACTTGTTTGTGTGAGTATTTGACTTTATTCCACAGATCGGCTCTTTTCTGTCCGGCAAGATCCCACGTTATCCCATTTCCCACTACTGTAGAGTAACAGTACGAGTGTGTCAGCACACACAGTCAGGCCTCTTTCCACCGCTGCTGCTCGGCTGAAATGCTGCTTACCTGTTGATGAAGTCGATGGCCTGGGCTTTGAGCTGCTCGGCGCTGTGCAGGTCGGCCAGGATCAGCGTCTCGGCCACGTTCTCCACCGTCAGGTTGTTGCATAGCGCTTCCTCACACATCACCTTTAAACGCTCCAGAGCGTACTGCGGCGTGGGACACAAACACACACTTTAAAACCCCTATTTAAAAACTCTGCTGTAGATGTGATTAACTATTAAAGTTGAGATACATTCTCATAGGAATTTCATAACAGGGTGATGGTAGTCTCGTGGTTAGGACACTAGGGCACTACCACCGCCAGCTTCCTAAAAAAGACCCTTAACCCCAATTTTTTCCCCTGGCACATGTACCTTTATGCATATATTTTAATATAATGCATGGGCCTGTAAATACTTTTAACTCTGTAATCTAATTCACTAATTTAAAACCACATTTGTGACCCTCCACGGCAAAACCAGTCGCTTGTCGCATCGGAGGCTTCCGAGAAAAACGAGCGTTTATGTTGCGTGGGGTAAAATTTAGGATTTTTAGTTTTTAGTGTTTTGAAACAGTGGAAGGTCTATACTGTACTGTTGTGAATAAATTTGGCTGAAAAACTTACCCTTTTGACCGCTCTACTTCAATATTTACGGTAAATCCACTGGTTGACTAGCGTGAAGATATTTCTCCGGAATCCATCTTCGTCTCCCGAGTTCAGTTAACCTAACGCAGGTAGACTATCCGTGTGGCTGTGAATGCAGCGTAGGCTAACGTAAATGCAAACGTAGCCGCGACCGCACCAAGCGTCTGTGAGTGCTACGGCGATAGTCAACTTCGACGGCAGATTTCTCCGTTTCTCACTTGGCGTGACAGGAGAAACCCGACTCCTTTGAATGTTGATATCTCAGTCATATGTCGTCCCATTCATTCCATATAGGTATCGTTCTGAAGCTTGATTTATGCGCTTTCATGAAAACATAATAACTCAATTTTGAAAATTTGCGACAAGCTACTGGTTTTGCCGTGGAGGGTCACATTTTGTTACAGAAAAATGCCTAGAATTTGAATGAATATTTGTATCAAAGTTTGACGGGGTATTTCGCTTGCCAATAAAGATGTCCGATCACAAGTGAGTAAAGCTTAAAGGTTCTTGTATCACATGAAACCATAAAAGTAAAGGTATCCCACAGGAATGTATCAGAAAGTGGGATAAGCAACGGCTAGACTGTAGGAATGTGAAAATAAAGGCGGTCAAACTGGAGCTCTCGAACTCTGAACTCAAGATATCAGAATGCAAACGGTTTGTGTTAATATCTAAGTGGATTTCAGCAAGTGATTACTTGTGAACACAGCACAGTACGTTCTGCTCCACAACCAAACATCACCTCTGCATTTGACCCATCCGGGAATGAGCAGTGGGCAGCTTTTTTGGCAGCACCCGGGGAGCAGTGCTTGGGAACGGTGCCTGGCTCACGAACCGGCGTCCTCTGGATCACGAGGCAAACCCCCTAACTGTTACACTACGGACAGCTGTCATTTGATACCAATCCTATTCATTTTTATTTTCATATTTTTTGTACATGCTATTGTCTTTGCGAGCTCAACTCTGCCTGAGCTCGCCTCTGCCTTCCTCATTTAACGGCATTGGCAGAGGGAGATATAAGCGTGAAAAATATCTG
This sequence comes from Distichodus sexfasciatus, assembly GCA_032718565.1. Taxonomy (NCBI): domain Eukaryota; kingdom Metazoa; phylum Chordata; class Actinopteri; order Characiformes; family Distichodontidae; genus Distichodus; species Distichodus sexfasciatus. The sequence goes on along the minus strand of JAVGVS010000497.1, from coordinate 43,467 downwards.
ATATCGGCATCGGCTGTTCATTCTCATATCGTGCATCCCTGCCCTTAACCCCAAGTAGCTGGAGGAAATCAGTACAATAGAAGCGACTCTGGATAAAGAGAGCGTCTGCTAAATGTAGTAAATGTGAAGCTGAACCTCCAAAAACTCACTTTATCAGCCGCAGCCAGCAAACTGTCTGCCATTTTCTCCAAGTTTGGTGCTTTTCCCGTGTAAATGAAGAACATCATCTCTTTGAAGACGTCCGGCTCCACGTCGCTGATGTCCACCCGGTTCTGCGTGCGTGCGATTCAGAACGTCAAAACACATTCATAAAGAGCGTGTGTAAATACTGGGTGTTTTGGCTGATATTAAAAACAAAAAGCAAACCTTCTTGCTCTCCTCCATCTGGTGCTCGAACATGGCATTAAAGACCGGGGACCTCGCTGTCAAGGAAGCAATAAATCTGTCAGCCGTATCACACGCAAGCATCTTCACATGTAAAGAATATTCTGGAAATTCAGCAGCAGTGAGACGGTCGGAGCCGGGAGCTAGCCGCAAACACCTGCTCGGTTATTTCTGCTTTTTTACTTCGACTGTTCGTTTTACTGACCTCTGTTTATGCTTACAGAGGCACGGCAGTGAAATCTCTCTTAAAATCACTTCTTTAAAATGATCAAACACCACACTCACCGAGACAAATAGAGGAAGAGCTGTGCTGAAGAATTACAACCTTACGAAGCGCTCAAGGTTAGTCATGTGCACCTATATTAATGTGCGCACGCACACACACACACCTTTTTCTGTGTAATATATTTCTACTCGTATTATAAAGGGACCAAACACAAAGTGCTATGGAAGCCTCTTCTAACTGTTAATTTCTTCTGTGTTTTTTTTTACTATTATTATTGTTATTATTATTGTTATTATCATTATTATTATTATTCTCCAACAAAACAGACTGCGCAGCTTGACCAGTAAGTCTCAGAAAGCTGAAATTTTCTGAGTAAGTAGGAACAGTGTGCATATAATTCAGGAAAACTCATTTTGACCACTAGGGGTGCTACAATGCTACATAACTTTCCGTAACAGAGCTTTGATAATTTACATGAAATGATAGAAAACCACCCAGTTCTTACATGAACACTGTTTAAGGTTAGTTTCTTTATGAACACAACTCACTGAAGCTGTCACAACAATAAAGGAGCTTTACTACCAATTCACACATTTCCGTTCTTCGATTCTTTTCCCTGTCATTCACTTTAACCCTATGTCATTTCACGTTATTCTTCTACACACTGAGGGTGTTTTCACACTTGGTCCATTTTAGCCCTCAAAGAGAACTCAGATCGATTAGTCTGCATTTTTTACGTATATGTGAACACGTCAAACGAACTCAGTCCCGTCTGAAACGATCCGGACTGAGAGCACACCGGGAGGCGGTCTCAATCCGGTTCGCTTTAAGTCCGTGGCAGGGTTCGTTTAACTCGCGCCTTATGAACACAAAGCGCTCCTGGTTCGCTTCGACAGTTTTTGCTCAAAGTGAAAACTACCCAGAATGCAAAGCAGTAAAGGTCTGAGAGCTCCATAAGAATTACGTATGAACAGAAAAAGGACTGAGGCCCCATCTGAGCTGAAGTGGAGCAGAAAGAGAACTGAATCCCCTTTCAAATGAACTCACAGTGTGAACTTAAAAAGAACTGAGTTCCCTTTTCGTTGGTCCACTCTTTGGACCACTTCTAGAGGACTGAGTTCGGTTCCTTTAAAGAGGACTACATGTGAAAACACCCATACACAGACACTGCTAATGGTCAGTGCTGACCCTTTTGTGCTATTTTTTGACTTTTGCTTGGATCCCACTGGTTACCATTTGCAGCTATATTTAGTGGGCCATGTAGTGGAACACTGCGTGGAACCCTATTGGAATCGTGCTGGGTTTTTTTTTCTGCCTTAAAACGTGTTGTGGAGAAAAAACTAAGACCTACAGCTTTGAAATTTGGCAGGTAGGTCCAGTACCCCACCCACTACTCAGGCAAAAAAAAAAATTGCACCAATATAAGCTATTTTGCGTTTTTCCAAAAAAATTTGCATTTTGCCTAATAACGTTTGAACCGTAGTTCCGATTCTCAAAAATCTTTTATCATCTTATTCCTTGGGTTAAGACGAATTTTTTAGACCCTCGCATCTATTTCTGCCATATTTGATTTTTCGCTAATTTGCATAAAATGAAAACCCATCTTTTTCGAACTAGTCTCTGGATTTTTGTCCAATCTTTAGGTCTTCATATTTCTGTAATATGCAAATAAATGTGGTGAGCTTGGCATAGGACTGCAACACCACACACCGAGTGTCATAGAAATCCGGCTCTGGGTGGGCTACAGCTTTGAAATTTGGCAGGTAGGTCCGGTACCCCTCCCACTACTCAGGCAAAAAAAAAAAAAAAAAAAAAATTGCATCACTCTGCCAGTTGATGGTGCTATAATAAGCTATTTTGCGTTTTGCCTAATAAGTTTCGAACCGCAGCACCCTAGATAAAAGGATGAAACGTGTCATTTTTCAACATCTGTCCACTTCGATTCGTCAAAAACTGATAAAGCTGCAAACTGCATGGCCCCCGTAATCACTGCTTGCAGTTATATTTATAATAATTACTATTATTTAGTGTCCTAACCACGATTTTCTTCCTACAAAACAGGTTGTGCAGCTTCAACCACAAGTCGTAGAACGCTTAAATTTGGAGGGTAATGCATGCATTTTTCAATATTTATTTTTTCCATCGCCTACATCATAGAACATTAAAAAAAAAAGTTTTTCTGATTAACTGACTCATTTTGGACTCATTTTTGACATGACAGCGTTCCACATGAGTTGACTGACGTGATGGCGCGCCACACAATAACACGACGAACTCGTGTCTCATGAAAACATTGAGTAAACGGCAGTATTGTGAGTAGAACGCCGGTTGTTTTCGTTATTTATCAGCTAAATCATAATGCTGGACTTCCCTGTGAGAGACGCGCCCCAACAAACAGCGAGGAACACAGACATGGCGAGCGAGAGCTGGTGTTGTTATGGATATTAAACAGTATAATCGTGTATCATGAGTTTTTGAGGTTGTAGTGTGTTGCGCTGCTTGTTCTGCTCACTGTCATTTCTATATGTAGGAATTAGCGCAAATCTCGAACGAACTCAGACTGTGCGCACAGACAAACGTAGAAAAAGCTACAATTTACAGAGTGGCTCCATAGATCGTCTCCGTGCCACCGATTCCCGATCCAGCTAGTTGAGTCACTATCAGACCGATATCCCATCCACGTATCGGATCGGTGCATCCCTACTCGGCGTAGGCCAAAAAGCCTAGTGATCTGCCTAGAATTGATGCTATAGAGCAGGCAAATGCGTTTTGACCTCTAACTCTCGAACCGTGTGGCCTAGAGGGAAAATTGTAGCTTTAGTTGATTCTTTAGCTGAAGCCAAACAAGTTTCTGACTGGAACGACAGACTTCCCATTTTGAGATTTTAAGCTAATTTGCATAATATGAAAAACAAACATTTGTGAACTCCTCCTAGGCTAATGAGCCGATTAAGGCAAGTGAGGTGTCAAATGAATCTGTCAACTTAGTCTGACATCATAACACAAAGCCTTTTTGGGATTTCACAAATGTGCGGCTAAAATAAGTGGATTAATTGCAGCGGGGTGTGGCTAATTTTGCTTAAACAGCTGTATCTTTTAACTGCTTCGGCATCAACTTTCCTTGACTGCGTAACAAAGGGCTAAAAGTGCCAAAATTACATAGATAAATACACCAATACTAAATTAAACAAATGTGTTGAATTATTTAAAATATAAATAAAGTCCTGCTGCCTGACTTTGACAGGTCAGACTGACACACACACACACACACAGGGCTGCAGGGTCGTGAATGTACTTGCTGGTGTTTTTTACCTGCCAGGATGGATTTGTGTGCCCTGAACTCGTGCCCTCTCACACACAGGGTGCAGTCGGTGAAGCGGGAATGCTCCCACAGGTTGCCCAGATCATCAGACAGTTGACATTCTGGAACCTTCAGCAGGTTGGTATTGGACTGTCCCGAGATGTTCACCGAGTCCTGGACTACGCTCACCTGAAACACAGCGGCCGAAACGTCAGCACCAGCTGGAAATAAAAAAATACTATATTACTACAGACACATGTGCATAGGGACGGCGAATTCATCAAAAACCACATTCAGACCTGTATTAATCCTGATCGTGACGGGATTTTAATGACTTTTAACATTCTGTTAACACAGAATTACTTATTTTTGTGTTTTGTTTATTATGATGGTTCTTTGGCTATATGACACTACGATTTTACATTCGACATTACAAATCATTCTGCAAATTTCTATGAAATGTTAATTTTATTAATTTACATAATTTGCGTATAGATCTTCATGGGGAATTAGAAGGTAAGGCACTGTACCTTTTTATACATAGAATAGTAAACTTGAACTGGAATAAAATGATCCCAGCTATAATAGTTGACCATATTTACAGTGCAAACCTTCACAGTGAAGAGAGAGCAAAAACAAGATAAACTAGAGATGCATTTCCATAAGAAAACACCAATGTGATTGGTCAACTGCTCAAATTAGTTCTTCACAGTGATGTCACAGGGGAACATTCTTTGCTTCTACAATGACCCTTTTACCCATTAGTTCTTTGCAAAACCATTTATCATCAAGTGATCATGATTTTTCTATTCGTTATGTCAAATGTAGTGTCTGGTAAAATGTAAGTCAATTTATCAATTACTTCATATTATTTGCAATAACTGATCTGTCTAAAAGGCAGAGGCAGATATCATCTGTTACTATTAAAAAATGCATCGTAGTGCAGTAGTCATTAAGGTCATACTTTAACACAGGAATTCTTTAATGCACTGAACATGATATAAGGTGTTACTCCAAAGAACCTTAAACAGCAATAACAGCAGAACGAGCAACGTAAAAAAGTTCTACATCATAAAAAGATTCTCCAGAGCACTCATAAACACCTTTTTTCTTAGACTGTAGCTGTGACATAAAAACTGACCGTGTAGAAAAACCTATTAAATTGAATTAAAATGCAGAGGGGAAAAAACAAGGGATGATTAAGTGGCGTAACGGTAGGGTGTTCGTCCCGTGATCAGAAGGTCCAGGGCCGGTCAAGTTACCACTGAGGTACTCATAAGCAAGGTATCGTCCCCAAGCACTGCTTACCGGACGCTTGTTAGCTTCGCGGATGGGTTAAATGCAGAGGTCACATTTCGTTGTGGTGCACAGTGTGCTGTGCTGTTGTCACAATGACAAATAATCACTCACTCACTTACACTTAAAAAAAAAAAAGGAGGGATCTAAAATGTTCAGTTCCGATAATGATGCCGATATTGGGTATGGGCTTATCCCGAGTACCGATCTGGAATCAGTTTTTAATGAATACGTTGTGTGTTTCTCTGTGAGGTTATTCTGTTCTGCTTAAGGAAATACTCGACTTAAATCCTGTTTTCCTACTAAAACAATGTAATAATTACACACCCATATGTATATGCTAAATGATTTATTATTAAAATAACATCTCAAACATGATTCCTTTAAACACAGTTGTGTCATTTAGTGACGCTCCCTAATCCTGCGGCGCTAAAAGCATCAGGAACACAGAGATTGTGAGTGAGAGCTGGTGTTGTTGAGGAAATTAAACAGTATAATGGTGTGATGTGCTTTTGGGCTTGTAGTGTGTTGTGTTGCTTGTTCTGCTCATTGTCGTATCAATATGTAGGAATCAGTGTGAATGTTGAACAATAAACCAGCTTTACCACAGTCACACTTCACATGCAGACATAGAAAAACCTACAATATAATTGAACGGATCAGCCCAATGCCACCGATACCCGATCCAGCTATTTAAGTCGTTATCGGACCGATATCTCATCCACGTATCGGATCGGTGGCATCTCTAGATAAAAGTAAGAAGATGAGTGCGGGTGGAAACAGACAGAGATGTGTGTTCAGCGAGGTGGTCTGAGGCGGCATAAGAACCGTGTTGACTCGTGTGAAAACAAAGATTTCCAGTATCAAATCCTATGTATTCTTATGGGGAAAATAAACGACAGGAAGAAAGGATGAAAAAGACGAGTGCGGGTCATGACGGTTACGGATATGTGACGAGGCCTCGAATCACGTCGAATTTGTTGGCTTTGTGAAGAGCGGCGGACGTGCAGTAAAGCGTTGAAATCTGAGCTCCATGTTAGTCTATGGGGGAAAAAACTGATGAAAAAATGGATAGAACATGCAAATGAGTGTACGTATCAAAAATGTGTTTAAAAGCAGCCCACACTGCTACAGGCCGCACGTTTTAGAGTGGGACGTTTCTAGCATAAAAACTACAGGAGGAGTAGCGGTCAGAAAAAGTGTGTGGAATAATAATTGGATAACGATATGTGATGCTCACCTCGGTCACATAAATGTTCATTAATTAACGTGTTAATTAACGCTCATTAACATGCACCGTAATAAAATGTAAGCTTGGCTTCTAGCCCATCAGTTGAAGGAGCAGTTCTTGAGGACAGTACCTTGCTCATGACTACCTCAGTGGCACCTTTTACTGGTCTGGGACCTGAACTGACAACCCTCTGATCACGGGGCGAACGCCCTAAACGTTATGCTACCAAAAGAAGGATTAAACTTCATCTGTAATTTTCGAACAAACAAACGATGCATGGGATTTGAACAGATCACGACATAAATTAATTTTTTACAAACTGCCATTACCTCTCTACCTACTACGGCTAAGCTGTGGCAATTTCCAATAAGCGACTTGTCGTTCTTAATAGAAAATACAGCTTATTGCAGCTTTAAATTGAGCACAGTGTGTGTAGCTGCTGCTGGTGTTGGTGCGCAGTGAAAGCACCTGCAGTCGTTGAACAGCCGTTTGTTCATCTGAAGCTGTCCCTGTAATGACGGGAAACAGTATATCTGCAATTTGCATCTAATTTGCTTTATTAAATTGCCAATTTCCCAGCAAATGTTGAACCTTGTTGCAGATCTCATCGGCCTCCCAGGCTCTCTCTCTCTCCAGACAATACACTCTTAATTATCTGCAAATTTGCCCCTTTTTTTCTCTCCCTCTGCCACTTCCCTCGCTCGCTTTTCCCAGAAAGGTTTTCAATAGCACCAAGACTTTTCTCAGAACTGCAGCAGAGTGAAGATCAATCTAGAGCAGGCCAAATAATCAAACACTAATCAGAACCCACATCCAGATGTTATTTGGCTCAGGACGGTTATAAAAATTGTTAATACAGATTTTAGGGCTGCAACAACGAATTGATCAAATTGATTAAAATCGATTATTACGATAGTTGGCAACTAATTTAATAGATTAGTTGGGTCTACGTTAATATAGACAAACATACATTGTCTACCTCCTAATGTGAAAGTGAAAATGAGGGATCATTTGTCATTGTGAACACAGCACAGCACACAGTGCACCACAACCAAATGTGACCTCTGCATTTGACTGTGAAGGAGCAGTGGGCAGCTAACAAGTGTCCGGTGAGCAGTGCTTGGGGACGGTACCTTGCTCATGACTACCTCAGTGGTACCTTTACCGGCCTGGATTTGAACCTACAACCTTCTGATCACGGGGCGAATACCGTTACGCCACCAACTGCCCCTGGTGCGGGTGTGTGGGTAAAGCAGCATTGATCTGGACGCTGACCGCCATAAAAGAAGTTATAAGAATGAGACGGAAACCAGTGCTGTGTCTTGCCGTCACTAAAACTTAAATTGTTGCACCGTCAAATAATTATTCTGGCTTTGTGTCAAACTAAAGCTTAACATTCTCCCATTTCCAGTGATACATGACACATTTATGGGAAAATTCTGATACTTTTATAAAACTGGTCTATTTATGATGTGCACTGTAAAAAAAAAAGCAGACCAATAACACTGAAATGAATGGACGCACGATTACAGTTCTACTCTTTAACGACGCGGCAGAGTTCCGCCTACACACACACACACACACACCCTTGTACTTATATAGTAGTGAGGACCTCCACTGACTTCTATATTACTGTATGTAAATAATACTACACCTAACCCTAAACATGACCCTAACCATAACCTCAGTAACCAAAAGCTAATCTTTCCACACTTTTAATTTTGCAAATAAACCTGTATTTATTTTGTAAAAGCAGTTTAAAGAAGTGAGGACCACTAAAAAAGTCCTCACTTCCCAAAAATGTGCTCACTCTGCTGGTTAAAAACTCATTTTGGTTCTCACTAAGTAGCAAGTACAAGAACACACACACAATTTTTAGAGGTAGCAAGCATAAAATGTCCATGGAATAGGCTGGTTAGCTTGACCAAACGTTCACCCATCTAAAGCACTGCGCAGATTCTGACGTTTTCTGCCTCCCCTTGATCTGACGTGATTGCAGCACATTGAAATGAATGTCTGTTTGCACTTACTAATGATAGACTAGAAGCTCCCAAACCGCGTAACACCCAAATCACCAGGTTTGTTTGTACAGAAAGTAATCCTAAAGACATTAGAAAAGCAATGTTCACGAAGTCAAGTTCCGGGATAGTTCAGTGAAACATAATTTTATATAATTTATAGTTTAATATAAATTAAACATTTGATATTTTACCTTGATTACGATTAATCAATAATTTTGTTTGGGTTTTATTGCTCATTTTTTGCCCTCATAATTCACTGACAAGGTTTCAACAGTAAATTTGCTGAACTATTAAAGCTGGGAAATGTTTTCTAAAGAAAGAGTGCATATCACAAAGAAACCCACCGACCCAGACAGACAGAACATGAACACACATTAGCAAAAGTATTTACAGAATTTGAACTATTCCGGCCCACGATAAACGCATCATCAAATACTGGCTGGAAATATTGGCTAAATCTAAGCACCAGGCTGATGTTGATGATAATTAATAACCAATTCCGATATCATCGTGCATCCCTTATAGATATATACACAGTTTGCTGTAATTATGACCATAATGTTTACCTGTAAGTTTAAATTTAGTTTAGCTAATAATTTAATTACTTATTTATCTGTATTTTCAGCGCTGTATTTAGGGCTGCAAATAAGAATTATTTTGATAATCGATTAATCTGCTGATTTTTTTTATTTTATTTATCAATTATTAAATGAATAAAAAGAAGAAAAAAAAGTTTATTTCCAGCATTTGGTAATAAAGCAAACTGTTTTTGGTTTTCTATATTTCTTTTTACATTATAAAATGGAAAATAATATTGAAAATGAAGAAGTTTTGTCCTTTTTTAACCGATTTGGACTTATTTTGAACCATATTTGTGAGTCGTGTCACAATAACGCGGTGGACAAAACCAAAATTCTAGGCCAATAAACCTGATTGTGGTTCTGAAACTCCCTCAGTCATAACCTGCTTTAAATCAACAACTCCACGCCCAACGTGAGAAGATCTGGCAACACGCGTTCCCCCGCCCAGACAGCAACCACGCCTTCTGTTTAAGCTGTGCAGCGTAAGGAAAGAGAGGAAGATGGGGATGAAGCACCTCACAGAACAGCGTCAGCTTGTCATCGGGGAGCAGGCCGTTTGCTTCGTCCAGCAGAAAATCTCTCCTAATAAATTTCTTGAAGCCCCAGTCCTTGCCTTGGACGAAGCGATAGGCTCTTTGGCTTTCTGTAAGAACGGGGGAGAAGAAAAGAGAGAAACTGTCATTGTTTACGCCATGAAAAACACAGCGGCGACATCTGGAAATGTTGTTCCAACGCAGCGGCGTAATGAAGCTCATGCGGCGCTCCAAAACGAGCAGCGCCCAGTGTGTTGCGTTAACAGAGGTGTGGAAAAAGCAAGCTGTGCAGTCTGACAATTACTAACTTACAAATGATTATAGCTGTTTTTAAACGCCATAACACATACAACTATACAAAAGATAACTTTTACACAAGCGTATATTGTACAGTTATAGCTAGGGCTGGGTACGCAGGGCTCCAGACAAAAGAAAAAAATTGGGAGCCATTGGTTCCTAAACCCAAAATATTTAGGAGCCAAATGCTTTTTTGAGAGCCATAATCGTCATCACATTCCAAAGGTGACATAAACAAACAGTACCTACATGTATTGTTTGTTGATTTCCTTGTTCTACGTCACACTGACTTTTCTAATCCCTATTTTCTTATAGATAACTACACAAGAACAACTGACATATGGTAAATGTGAACAGTTATTAATAAATGATTTTATATTAATATTGTTAATAGATAATACTGTGGTGCCTTGTCTTACGATTTTAATTCATTTCGTGACGGAACTCGTAACTCAAATTACTTGTATGTCAAATCAGTTTTCCCTCACTGAGATGAACTGAAATGCCGTTAATCCGTTCCGGACCCCCAAAGAAACACCACTTAAAAAAAAAAAAAGTTTTTAAATGAGAAAAAATGCTTATAACGAATTTTGTATAAAAACATAATACAATAGAACGTACTGCCATAAAGTTCTTTTATTAAGTGTAATGTACAGCATTTGCCTTGGAGATCAGACGACTTGAAGACGCTGATGAAGGTGGAGGAGAAAGGCTGAACTGAATCACTGAATCTTATTGGCTGATTTTTGCCCGTTTGGCCACGCTTTCCTCCCTTTCATCTGCAGGGGTTTTGAATAAAAACCTGTCCAATGTGGTGTGTTTCATCCTCCCTTTCAGCACGTTTCTGAACTGAGTTGGGCAAGTGTCATTAAACAGCGCCGTCGCATGTCCAGCTGGCTCGTAACTCCAATTTTAGCTCTCAACTCAAAGCAAAAAAAAAAAACGGCCGAGAGACGTCTCGTATCTCGAAAAAAACGTTAGTTGGGACACTCGTAAGTCAAGGTGCCACTGCATTATTATTTACTTCAGCTTTAAGCACTATAAAAGTGCTGAAACTGTAGATATAACTACTAGTTGTTGAAACATTTAGCGCCGCAGCCTGTTTAGTAGCAGGTTTCAGTCCCCATCACTGCAAATAGCAACAACAGTGACTGCTCAGGTTTTGTGGCTGTGACAAGTTTTGTCTGCCGTGTGAAAACACCTTCCGCCCTGAAAATATAATGATTATTTGATAGTAAAGTGCACAGTGCTCTGCCATTGAGCTAATTTACCTTAAAAGCTGCTTTTCGTTTAAATCATGACACGACTTCATCAAATATAATTGATTAAAAGCCACATTTGAAGCTGTCATTTTCCAAACGCCACATATACCTTTAATTGCAATCAAACTTGAGGTGTTTCTGAAGTGTGATTTGGATGTTATATTAATGTTGCTGCTGCAACACCCACAGCTCTGCTCTTGGCACACTTTACATACCACAATACGTCAACTTTTATGTCCTAGATGAAGACGTGTGTTGAAATAGAGATGGTGTTTTAGGTGAAATGTGTGACGATGGTTAATAGGGGTCGACCGATATGGGTTTTTCAGGGCCGATAACGATTACAACTAATCAAGTAGAACAAAAAAACATTTAGAACTGAAATATTTATTTGATGGAAAAATAAAGTGTCCAGATTTAGAATAACAAATACTCCAACACGAATCCAACTCCAAATTTAAGTCTTTCAGGATCTATTTAATTCTGAAAACTTTTCATAACTTCGTCTCCAGTCAGGTTGCTAATACAGTTCCATGTTGAGCTGGGTGATACGGCCTAAACATAATACTGCGATGTTTTTAAGCTACATCACGATGCACAATATATAGTATATGGATATGTTCTCTCCTTCTGGGAGAGAGCTACATTTCCCACAGTCGTTCCACATGAGCCGTGTCATTGAAATGGCGTGGATGTTCACTTCTCTCTCTGTGTATACTCTCCAGAAAGAAGGAATGTATCGAGATATGTATTGTGTATTAAGATATAGCTTAAAAATATTGTGAGTACAGCAGCAACTATCGATTAATTTTGTAATCGAGCATTCTTTCGATTTTTTCATCAAGTAATGGAATAAATTTGGGGAGAGAGAGAATTTGGGGGTTTTCTCTACCTTTGTTTTTAGGTTTATTCTAGTGTGTGTAGAAGTTCTCCACATGCTTTATGTTGTTGTGTTCAGGACGTCCTGCACTACTCAGATTTCTCATAGTTTGATGTGTAAATGCTTGAAATCAGCACATTTCTGATTAAAACTGACCTGCACCTGTAGAAAATGTTAGTTTTTTTTTTTAGCTTTATGTAGTGTAAAAGTTCCGAAACGGTAGATATAACTACGAGCATTCTATGGTGGAAACATAGAATATCTTTTTTTGATAAATTTTCTATAGTTCTTGTTTGCTATTGATTACTCTCTTACATTATAAAATTTAAAAAAAAAAATCTGATCAATTGAAAATGAAGAAGTGCTGAAGTTTTGGGTCAATTTGAACCAATTTCTCCTATAAAATGAGCTTTTGGCCCTTCCGGAGGAGAACTACATTTCCCACAATCCACTGCGCACCACTCGGAGCCGCGTCACAATAAAGCGATGACCGAGCGTTCTGGAATACACGGTGGAAATCTCAATAAATATCTGTATTGTGCGTAGAACACTGGTTGTTGTGGTTAATTATCAACTCAAATATGAGTTTAGTCCGTAATAAAGGGGGAGATTTGACTGAACTGGAGCGTTTTAGCAAGTAATGACCCTAATGCGCGTGCATGTGTTTACATCATGTGTGAGGTTTTGAACCATTTACTTCTGTTGTTTTGCATGAAATATCTCACAAATACTTTCACAAACAGAGGGATCAGGTCTTGTCTTGATCACGCCACTGAAAACGGTGTTTGTCATTAATAAGTGTCCGTGTGAAGCACAAGCGGAGCATGCTCTAGCCAGTGAAATGAATTAAACAAAGCTTCAATTCTAGAAAAATTGCTTCGACCATTTTTGTAAACAAATTATTATTTGAGTTACTTGAATAATTGTTTTAGCCCTAAATGTGATATTATTTTTAGGTCATAACCCTCAGCCTTAGTTATGGGTATTGATCACGTTTAAACCGATATTCAATTTTTATTACGCCTTTTAAACGTGGTGTCACACCAATACTGATGTTTAGCATTTTCATGGTTAAGGTAATGGGCTGTATTTTTACTCCAGCCGTAGTGTTTGACAGATGGTGTCTCACCCATAGCTTTAGTCTCTTCTCTCTTAGCGTTGAGCAGGGAAAATTTGAACTTGGCTCTGACTTCGCTTTTTGGACAGCTGACCAAGAGCAAATACAAGGACAGATAATCTTTACTCTCATCGTCCAGGCCTTTTGGATTCACTCGCAGACACCTGCACAGGAAACACACACAATTCAGAATTCAAATATTGCACACTGTGACTCAACAGTATTGTTACAAAAAAATTAATAAAATAAAAACGTGAACTTCAAATATTACACCTTAAATGTGCAGCTACAACATCTTGAAAAATGACAATCATAAAGAACAATATTTTATATTAATGATACAACAGAAAATGTCAATTTAAGGTGAAATTAAATAACAATTATCCATTTTTGCAATTACAATTTTGGGCACACAAAGTTGGCTACGTCGTCAGTAAAGCTCTGCTCCAAACAATCTGGATTTTGCAAGGTAGCAACAGCAACACACTGTGCACGATATGGGAATTATCGGCCGATGCCGATACCAATGCTGATGCCAATAAATGAGGAAGGCAGAGTCGAACGCGAGCACAGGCAGAGTTGAGAACGTAAACACAAGATACATTGCTCGCCAAAGTTTCACTGCATGCTCAGAATTTTGCCACAAAAATAACACCATAAGTCTGCCATCTCTAACACAGCACCAAGTCAGGCAAGTGTGAACGCAGAGTGGAGCGAGGGCGGAGCATTTCCAGCGTAGTGCACAACATTTTAAGAAAAAGTCACTTCCCACCCTATGTAGTGTACCAAGTCAAATAGGGCACGTGTGATTCTCCGCGTGCCCTACCTAGTGCGTTGAGAGCTGTTAAGCTACGACCCCGACTATCTATTTCCTGACATGCATACTACCACATAGAAAAGTATGATAAGAGCGCCTTACCTACCAACTATTAAGTGCAGTAGTACACGGCTCAGGACACAGCCCATGTGTGAGCTCACAATCGCTAAACACAATTTAGCTAACATTTTTCACATGTGCAGCAGAGTTGAGCGTAAAGACAAGAGATTCTGCTGGTGAACATTCCACTGCGTGCTCAGAATTTTGGCCCGAAATAACACCATATATTTTAAGACAGAAGGCGCAGGCCGTCTAAAATCCCATCTCAGTCTTAGGACGTGCCTGGCACAAGCGCTACCTTTCACACCTACAATAAATGCGCCATAAAATACCGGCTGAAAATGTGGGGGCAAATGTAAGAATCGGTCCAATGACAACGATGACTTTTTTTTTTTTTTTTTTAAAGAAGCAATTATTGTCCGATTCCGATATTATTGTGCATCTCTAATAACAATATAATAATCACTTTGCTGCATACTTAATTCATGCATGAATAAAGACTCCATTTAAATTAAAACAAGTCTCACCATTTCATCTTATCATTGGGTCCTGATGAGAAGGTGGAGCTTCTCAACACCTCGCCCATCTCCTCTCTACAGAAGCTGAAGTTGTTAATGGTCCACATGTAGGAGAATTTCACCACCTTCACCTGCAGCACACACACACTTAGCATCTTAAGGCTGAGCGTCTTAACACAGAGTGACTCCATTCCTGACTCCATTCACAAAGCACAAGAAAATCATTAGATAAATGTGTTTAAGTCTAAGATCAACAGTGTGCACAGTGTGGACAGTCTCCCGGTGAGGGTCTAGTGGTTAGGATACTTGTCTCTGGACCTAGAGGTTGTGGGTTCGAATTCTACCTCCAGCAAGCTGGAGTTAAGGGTCTTGCTCAGGGACCCAGTGGTGGTAGTGTTGGAGGTAGGATTCAAAACCATAACCTCCTGGTCCATAGGTGAGCATCCTAACCACTCAGTTCATGAAGGAGCAGTGGGCAGTTCTATCAGCGCATGGCGAGCAGTGCTTCGGGAAGGTACCTTTCTCATGAGTACCTTACCAGCTCAAGTGTAACCTTTACCAGTTGGGGACTTGAACAAGTGACCTTCTGATCACGGGGCCAACTCGCTAACCGTTACACCACCAACTGGCCAAAATACAGTGAAAGAGTGATTTCTTTTTGCTTAAGGTTAGCATTACTTTCAGAATGTCATATTGGAGTGAGGTTGGTATAGTAGACTTTCATCTTTGGACTAAGGTTGTGGGTTCAAATCCTAATCCTCCTCCAGCACTACTACTGCTGGGAACCTGAGCAAGACCCTTAACCCCTAGTTGCTGCAGGGAGATCGTCCCTGCAACGAGTAACAAAAATGGACGTTGTTCTGGGTAAGAGCGTACAGGGCTGTGCGATGTCATGATAACAATATATACCACAATATAGTACATTTTCTGTAAATGCAGTGGAACTTTCACAAGGAAAGTCTTGTGCCACTAAACCTCAAAACACTGCATGTGCTCATGTGGAATGCCGAATGTGCCGCAATTCACACATTTTTACACAGCTGACTTTAAAACGCCAGTTTCTTATGCCGTTTTATTCATTACAAATGCTGCTTTTTGCAGTGCTCTTACATACCATCCCTTTTTCCACAGTTAAGGCGAATTGTGGAACTTTTGGCATTCCATATATCTGAGAGTGAGGATGTGGAGTGTTTCGACCATGTGTAGGCAGAGTTGAGTGCAGATATTGCTTGTGAAAGTTCCACTGCACACTCAGAATTAAGTTACAAATATAACATCATAATATTCTCTGTGTCTACATCGACATGGTGCTGTGGTGACTACTGCAAACCCTCATCCAAACCATCATCACATATTGACGTAAACAGTGGATTTTGCCACACCACGAAATAAACTATGAAGTACAATATGAAACGATAAACTTTAAATCTGGCAACTTCCGAGCAACCCTGTTGTCACGTGTTGCCACATTTAGCAGGACATACCTGTGTGTAGCACCAGCTCTCAGCCACGGGCCCGCTGGATACCTCTCCCTGTGGAGGAGGAGTGAGGACACGCGACATCGCCGCTTAGCCCCTCCCGCAACCCGACGCTCTTCACCACGCAACCTGCACCGAGGCACAGACAGCAAAGATGGAAATTAGGGAAAAAAAACAAAAACATATCCATACATAAATATAGAGATGCACCGATCGATCGGAATCGGCCGATTTTTGGCCTGATTGGTGATCGGCAGATCACTCACACGTATTGCCGATTTCAAACCGATCTTGCGCATGCGCATTACTTGCAGCACAGCCACGCACGCATTCAGGCAGCGTTCACATATACGCTCAACGGAGGCGTTTCTCATTCACTTTGAATGGGGTGACATCGTGCGGTGACGAATAAATTTTGGGTGCGTGAGGCGAAGCCACATCACGCTAAAACTAGAAGAAAATCGTTTAAGCCGCAAAATTCACGGGCGAATTCTAAAGTCTTGGCGCAAATGTGAAACCCTGAAGCACAAAATTGGCGAACTGGCGGGCAAGCAAGTGATAATATTGGCGGTAAACTGTATTTTCTCCTCGCTAATGTCTTTTTCCCTCCTCGAGTATGTTAAAATGTCCTCGCCACAAGAAGTAGATTACCGACGCAGCTGCTTTTTTGTGTTCGAGGGAGGCTGATACACGCGGTTTGAAAGGGGGCAGGTTTTGGCAGTTTGGGGGCGGGCTTTGGCAGCTTCTGCCTGCTAATCCTATTGGCCGATGGCTCCTGGTCTTGTGATTGCATTGACTCATGACAGTTTTGCTAAGAAAAACCAAAGATGACGGAGGAGTTATGAAATATCAACCTAATTATAATTTAATAAGTTAGGGTCTACACGCTTAATAAGCACGCAATCAATAGCCTCTTGTCACTTTGTCTGTCCCCAATTCATCAGAAACGCAGATGTACAAGTCAATCACAAGATGATCACTAGATGATCAGCCGTTTTCCATAGTTGAGGATACAGGCTTAGAAATCTGATAATCACCGCCCAAAATACACAATGCCAAGTGAGTATGCTATTTTTCTCGGATGTCGAAGTCGGTTGTTACATTTTACGAGTTACATTTTATTTATTTAAATTTGTCAAGAAAATGTATGAAAATAAAGCATTATATTAAAGAAAATTTGATTTTTGTTTGTATTTGCTATAGAGCTGCCACTATTATATGTCACTATTATAATAGTAACTAAAAGAGGGAAAGCAACTAACAAGAGCATTAAAAAAAGTTGAAACCCATTTTTGTGTCGAGTCGCCTACTACTCGCAGCAGCTCTAATTTTCTGTTATTCAAAAATCGGTATCGGGCCGCATCACACTTACAAAAATGCAATCGGAATCGCTAAGAAAAATTGCAATCGCATCCCGACATTAATATCATGACCTGAAAATAGGGCTGGCTAATTTAGTTTCACATGGTAACTTCAGTTATTTTTGAACTGTTAATACTAGGAAATCAATCAAACATGTGAAATTCTTGTTAATATTGGGGATGGGGTATGTATTCATTTTTACATTTGTATTTGAGCAAAATGTATCATTAACATATCATATTACCTTTGCCAATTAAACTATTTCTGAAATACCATCAGCAAATAATCTAAATAATCATAGGCAAGATTACAGTGATTAGGTGTTCTGAATGAAGCTTTCATTTAAGTGACCAGCCCAAGTTTGAACTCCTAATCTATTTCCTAAATAACAGTGCTTGTGTTTCTCTGTCTTGCCTGCACAGGCCCCGATACAGGCCCAGACATGCCTTAATGTTAACAAGGTACATTGCAGGTTGCACCGCTGGCTTTCTGATAAGCACTTTCTAACATTTCTCTCAAACACAGAAAAACATTCACTCCACACCGTAAGTCAAAAATGGACTGTTTGCACCTTTGCCAATCACTTGGAAAATTTCTGCAAAAGTTTCTTCACTCAAGGTAGTCAGGAATTAAACTTGCAACAAAAGTGACTATTATACTGCTCACCACACCTTAAATGAGTAGATGAATTATTCTGCAATGGCCAAACTGTAAAACTATTCATCTGCTGTCAAATCTGGTCCTAAACTGACTACTAAAGTCATATGTGATTGTCATCATCTTGACATCATATTATTCTGAAAAAATAGCTTTGATATTAAGAAGGAATAATAGTAAGAATACAGTTACTTCATCCCAAAACAAGGCAGACATGATGATTAACAAAAGTTAAATATTCATATGGGAATAAAATAGATCCCACATAGTCTTGTTTTTAAATGTAATTTAGTTTTTAATTTATAAATATTAAAAACAAAATATTTTTTAAAGTTTTAATAGTCCATACTTTGTGATCATTTTAATGTGTGTCTTTTAATTCTTTTTGTAATATTACTCCTTGAATACCTAACCGCTTGAAATTCAACTGCTTAGTCTTTTATTAATTGTATTTATATATAGTACGTAAAGGTGCTATTATTATTATAATCATCATCATTATTATTATTATTTTATATATAATAACATAACCAAAAATATAATTAAAATAGGTATATTACTAGTACTACTACTACTTTTAATGATAATAACAGTTGTTTACATACTGTATATAAATTAAGTTTGTATCTAGAAATCTTATGAATAAAAAATCTTGTAGATAATGCTAGACTACTACTTACAAATACCATTATTATTGTTTATTATTTATTTTTAAAAATATAACTATCATATTTATAGATTCATTTTGTATGTTAAATACACATACTCAGACACCGATGCACTCACCCCAAATCTACTGAAAGGCGTGTTCCTCATGCTACTGTCTGCAGGGTTTCCATAACGATAAGGAACTGGAATCTGGCAGAGGATGGCGAGACGCAAGGTCGTGCGCTCCCCAAAATCACAGCCGAGCTCCCGGACGGCTGCTTCTGCTACGATCTGAGAAAACGAGATCACCATAAAACACCATAATAAACTTAAAATACGTTGTCACATGTGTCACAGACACATTTACTCACGCAGTTAAATATTACAGAGACCTCATTAATCATTAATTTCATTACTAATACCAAATAAATATTCTTATCCTTATGTACTTGGTAAAATATGTTATCTTACTGCACCACTATCCACTTTTCTTACTGTTTATTTTACTCAACATTAGGTTTGCAATAAAATATCATTTCAGCACTGTTACTGATAATATACACAGTATAGATTATATATTTACAATTTTGAGTAATATTCAATTAATTGCCCAGCTCCTACTGTATACACTGTGTGTGTGTGTATATAGTATATATAAATATAGTCCTGCGCAAAAGTCTTGAGCCACCCCACATTTTTATATTTCACCCCCAAACATCTAGAACTTTCTTGTGTTTCCTTAATCTTAATCTAGTCTTAATATATAGTTCTTACATGATGTTTCATTATGTTGCAATAAATTACTGTATTCATATTCACATTCTCCTGCAAAAATTTACACTAATAAACCAAGGGCGGCTCAAACCTTTTGCACAGCATTGCATTTCTTTTTTCATTATTTTGGATAGTTTGTACCTAACCAATACGCATTTCACAACATGTTATACTGTGATATGCAACTACTGGCTAAGAATCTGACTTCGGTATTTTCCAAAAGGATGCGCGCATGACCATGGCGATACTGAGGATCGATATATCGTACAACCCTAATTAAAACGAGCTTTCTTATTGATGTAGACATTTTCCTCTAACTTCTCTTCAGTCACAAAATGAGGGAACCATCATATGCTGAAGGTTGTCTCCCCTCAGCTTTAAGGCAATTGTTAGCTACATTAGCTCTCAATAGCGGACTGCACCTTCAACTCGCTTATTACAAAATGTGTTCAGCCCCAAAAAACAAAACCGCAAATAAGAGTAAAAAGCCAAATCTCCTCAAACATACTGATAACTTTTCGGGTGAGGATATTAAAGTTGTAACGGTGACGTTTTTGGATGACAAAACAGCAATAAAACGCTTGAAAACGTCTCCATTGTTTCGACTTCGTTCTCAGCAGCCTGTTAGCCGGCGAACTAGCGGTTAAGCTAAGCTAAGCTACAGGCTGCTACAGCCACAAACAAAAAAAAAGTCTGAAGATAACAAACCTGTCCTCCACACGTGTCAGTTAATGCTGTTGCGACGGGCCCGTCAGCAGTGCGAGTGTGTGTGTTGTGACAGAGTGTGTGTAAAGTGTGTTAACCATCATGCGGGAGATTTCGCAGCCGCTTTTATCCGCAACACATTTCAGGTGGAAGTAAAAACAGTTAAGCAGGCTAACTGTTAGCCGCTAGCCAGGACGACACTGGCATGCGCGCGGGACCGAGCCGCTTCTGCCAACACGGCTGAGACTTCAGGTTACGGGATCGTAACTCTGACTAGGAATATAATATTTATATTCTACGTTTATAATCTAATAACATCTCTATATATTAATATAATATGAATGTTTCTGTGTAATGCTCGTTCTCTTTTCTTACCGTCCATAAGTTGCTAAACTAAAAAATCAAGCACGATGTCGATCGAGAACCTTCAAACTCACTACTGTCTGGCAACAAGAGTTTTAATTAAAATGCTGTAAATCACACTTTTAACTAAATTAACATAAACAACACACAAATACACACACAATCTATATAGATGTAGATGTGCACAAGCTAAAAAAAAATCAGACACGACGATTGAACACGTTCAAACTCATATATATATATAAATATATATATAAAATCTGCTCTGCAGTAATAATATACATCTCACCCCTCATTTTTACTTCTTATCTCAACACTGGCCAAAAAGCCTGATTTCTGACATTTCTGACCCACTCATGCAGGCTGGCTAAATTTAATGTGTCATAAGTTGTCTTAATGTTTGAATATAAAATGGAATGTGTTGTCATAGATGTATTTGATCACGAATCTGAAAGTCAAACTAAACTGTATTGTCATCTTAGTTACACACAAGTATACAGAGAGGCCAGACGATGTGGCTCCAGTTTCTACAGAGTACAAAAAGGGACATAGAACATACAAATATAAATAAAATATGAATGAAATATATTTTCATCACAACTTAACACCTAAACTTCTGGAACCAATACCTGACAGTGGGTTCATTGACAGAATTATCCCCAATGGCTTGACAAATTCAGTGACTGCAGACAGGCCCACCTTAAAGTCATAAAGCAGGCAACCCCAAATAAACTGCTTTGACATTTCAATTTCTCTTCGTCCCTCCTCGAGCTATAACTTCTGTATGTAAATGCACAAAATGCTTGCATAGGACAAGTTCAATGTCCCCACTCCTATCCCAACCGCTTTTCCAGGATCTGACACTTATTTTCGTCTCAGTGATGGCTTCTTCCAATGCAAGGTCAAAAACGGCACAAACTTTTTTGGTTACCTTGAAAAACTAGAGGAAGAGAATGAAAAATGCACAACTTTAGTCATGTGATGTATTCACGATAAGGGAAATATTGCAACAACAGTCAAGTGGGAGAAAATCTTGACAAGATAAACTTTGGTTATATGCAGAATTTTACTGTTATAAAGTCAAATACTGTAGATAAATAACTGTACATTTACATCAATTAGTTGGCATAACCCGATTTATGAATATCAAGGTTCTTAATGCAAATAAAACGTAATAATGAAAGATGCATTTGTTCAGAAATCTGTTTGGATGATAAACCTGCAAAAATGAAGATAAAGTTTATTTAAAAATTCAGTATTTTACTGTTATAAAATAAAAGTAGCCACATAAACCTGTATATTCACAGCGGTTAGCTACAGTGTGATTGGTTATAATAAATCCAAAAGCAATGTATTTCTTTATTTTTTTTTCTTTTGCAGTGTGTCTTCATGTCAAACATTATTCCCTGTGTGTTCCGTGATAACTCGCTCCTCTTTCAATTCACCATAAAAGCTTGCAGACTCTCCTCAAATGTGTTAATGCAGACTTTCATGTGTTTTTGTTTTAATTGCTAGGCTGTCCTAATAAAAGAGGTGAATTGGATATTTAGTCTAAACGAAAATAAAGGATGTTTAATTGTTCTGGAAACATTTGCTTGTGCTCTGTTTTACTTTTATAAGGTTAATAATTTGTTGAACTAAATACCAACACAATGAACAGTTAAATAAATCACAAGATTTACACCAAATGCTATTTCAGTAATGCTGAAACCTAAAAGAGTTAATGAAATATTTTGTATTTTTTATTTCAGGACACCTTAGTAAACACAGTCAACACAATATTCATGTATACTAAACAAGTAAACATATTTGCATAAATCAACTAAATATAAAGCTATATAATGTTGATAGCAGATGCATTACAGCAAATCGGCAAGTTTAATAAGCTGAGTTTTAGTTAAACATAGAGATTTAGATTTTTAAAAATTATTATTTTTAGTGTTTTTTTTTACACCCCCACCAAAAAACCTGTATATAAATAAAAATTAAAGAACAATAGCAATAGTAACACAATAAATAAAAATTAAACAAAATTGTTGTTTTAAATAACTGTATACATAATAATAATAATAAATAAAAGGATGGTGTAAATGTGAATGGTACAAGTCAAGTGACTAATACAGACAGTACTGTATTATTTTTTGACTTCATTTAAACATTTTGACATCATACATGACACCACATGAACCTGCTTATATTTAATTTATAATGCAATTGCATTTTTAATAGACATATTTGGTCCAAAATCTATTTGATGATAAACTCAGCAAAATGCAGTAAAACAAGAATAGCAAAATATTTCCATAAGAAAAACTGATGAACACAGACACAACCACTCATTAGCCATTAAAAAAAGATACAGACATTTCTCTAGCAAACGGAAAAGCAACACAAATCTGAACAGAGTAATGTAGAGTGGAGAATGATTTGCCCAATTGCATTAAACTGCTATTCTTCATCAAAGCCAGTGTTCTCGCACCTTAAAGTATGATTACATCTCAGGTCAGGGTGATACAATGTCATGTTCACCTCTATTGTGTCTGATCTGTACATTTCGTAAGTACGCTCCAGAATAATGAAACAACTACAGTATGTGTAAAAGGAAAGAAAAGTAGAATATGTGAAATGATTAGACTTTTATCTAGTGGAACTGTGTGTTTTGTAATGCATTTTAGATTTTAGGAAAGTAAATCCTAACAGGGTATGAGATGTAGTGTATAAAGATTCTACAGTTTTTCTCAGTCGCTTAACTACTTTTTTCAAAACAATGACCATATTCTCAAATTAGCCGATGCAGCCTGCATAACACTAACAAATCTGGCAAAACTACCCATCTTCCCCGCAAAACCCTCACGTGAATCAAACACTAAATAGATATTCCAAAATTGTAAAACTCACTCAAACAGTAACACACATCAGTCTAACAGGAGACACATTCAAGCAATCAGTGAACACTCACAGACAAAACACTCACTCACAGTACAAAATCTGTACACACAGAGAGCAAGCAACAAAGAACAAAAAACACGGCCTTTCAGAAGGAAAGGGTTTATTGGGTGTGTAAGTGAAAACACAGAAATCAAGAAAACACATTTTGTCATGTGGATATGTGCTGCATGGATTTTCCATAGCATGTTCTCCTTCAGACTTCCAGAAGTGCTCTGTAACTTAACAAGGAATACAATAAACTTTCCAGAGTTATATGGCCCAGCTGTTGGGATGTATACGACAGGACCAGTCTCTGATATACCGAGTGATGCACAGAGTTACAGTAAACGTATAGTGGACAACTCATATAGTGAGGTTTACCTGTACATATTGATATTCTCGCTGATAGCGTGACTGAATGAATGTTGTGATATGTTGTGTGGTCTGCAATTACAGCAGCCTGTATTTCCTGTAAAGGGAGTGTATTGTTCCCCAATGGTCAGCAGTGAACAGCGGCCACTCCCACCAGCTGCAGGTCTTCTTTAGAGTCTATAAAGACAGATGTGTGATGTAGAATACTGCAGTAAATATAGATCTGATAACTGCAGGATCTGTGGTCTGTAGAGAAAAAGAGAAAAAGAGATGGACAGAAAAAGAGAATGTGAGAAAGAGAGAGATGCAGAAAGAAAGAGTGAGAAAAGATAGAAGGAGAGAGAGATAGAATGATGAAATAAAGAAAGTGAAAGAGAGAGATGAGTAAAAGAGAGAGAGAGAGGAGAGAGAGGTGGAAGAGAGAGAAACGAAAAGAGCAAGAAAAAGACATGAACAGAAAAACAGAGAGAGAGAGAGAGAGAGAGAATGATGGCTGAGAGACAGAAATAAAAGACATAGAGACACACACAGAGTGAAAGAAAAGAGATGGAGAAATACAAAGAGAGAGAAAGATGGAGAAAATGAGAGAAGAAAAAGGTGATAAGGAGAGAGAGCGAGGAGAGAGAGAGAGAGAGAGAGAGAGAGAGAGAGAGAGAGAGAGAATGACGGAGAAAGAAAGAGAGTGAATAAGAGAGAGATGCAGAGAGAGAGGAGAAAGAAAGAAAGAGAGACAAGATGGCCGGAGGAGAGAGAAAGTACCTCACTGTTCCTCTGTTCATTTTGTTATTTTTGGGGGAGTTTGGATTTTGGTTTTAAATGTTCCATTTTTGCTGGAAAATTCCTCCTAAAACTTCCAAATCTGTGCAACGAGTCAGAATAACGGTGTGTTTTCCACCTCTCTCTCTCTCACTCTCACACACACACACATTGGCCTCGAGTGGCTCAGAAACACTGTCAGACGCCTTTTGTGTTCCTTGTGTGCATGAGGGGCTACATAATTGCATCTGAGAGGAGGTGTGTGTGTGTGTGTTTGGTGGGGTTCAAGCGAGGAGCTTCACACGGTGGATTAGGAGGTTTTGGGGTGTGTGTGTGTGTGTGTGAGCTGACGGGGTAAAACGTGTGTGTGTGTGTGTGCTGACGGGGACAGTAAGGCCGGCCTCGTCTCCGACATGCCTCCACACACACCACCACAGCAGCCAAAGGCCATTAGAGGGGGCTACACACAGACACTGGCCGACACACCGCACGTCAGCCATGATGTGGGCTTAGTGACTGCCATTATACATGCAGTTATTCACAGAGCTGTCACTGACGGCCGGTGTGTGTGTGTGTGTGTGTGTGAGAGAGAGAGAGATTGTGTGTGTGTGTGTGAGAGAGAGAGAGATTGTGTGTGTGTTTGTGTTTGAGAGAGAGCCGATGAGACACAGAGAGTGAGTGTATGTAAGACATGTATGTAAGACAGACTCTGTGTGTGTGTGTGTGTGTGTGTGTGTGTGTGTGAGAGAGAGAGAGAGAGAGAGAGAGTGAGAGGAAGAAAGAACGCATTGAGAGAGAGAGAGATTAGGATAAAGAAAGAGAAATGAAAACTAGAGAGAAGAGAAATGGAGAAAGAAACGAGAGATGGACAACATGAGAGAGATGGGGAAAGAGGGGGAGAGAAAGAGAAGGAGATGGATGGAGGAGAGAAAAAATGGAGAGAGAGAGAGAGAGAGAGAGAGAAAGAAAGAGAGACAGAGAGAGGGAGACAGAAGGAGAAAGGGAGAAGAAAAGGAAGATGGACAGAAAGAGAGAAAAAGGGAGAGACAGATGGAGAATAAAGAGTATGAGAGAGAGATGGATAAAGAAACAGAGTGTGAGAGAGATAGAGAGAAAAAGAGAGACGGAGAAAGACAGTGAGAGATGGACAGCATGAGAGAGATGGGAAAGAGAGACAGAAAGACAGAGAGATGACTGGAGGAGAGAAGACATGGAGAGGGCAAGAAAAAGAGATGGAAAAATATGAGAAAACGAGAGAGTGTAAGATGAAGTTAGAGGAAGAAAGAGAGAGAGAAAGAATGATGGAGAGAAAAAGAGAGATAGACAAAGACAATGATGGATGGAAAATATGAGAAAAACGAGAGAGAGTGTAAGATGAAGTTAGAGGAAGAAAGAGAGAGAAAGAATGATGGATAGACAGAGAGAGAAAAAGAGAGATAGTCAAAGACAATGATGGATGGAAAAAAGAGAGAAGATAAAAGAGAGGTCGGACAGAAAAGAACAATGGGGACTAGAGAGAATAAGACAATGAAAGAAAGAGAAAAGATAGAAAGAGAAAAAGAGAGATGAAGAAAGAAAGAGTGTGAGAGAGGGGGATGGAGAAATAAACAGAGTAAGAGAGACATAGACAGAGTAAAAGAGATGGAGAGAGACAAAGAGAGGCAGACATGAGAGAGATGGGGAAAGAGAGAAAAAAGTGAGGGACACAGAGGACAGAAAAAGAGAGAGAGTGAATAAGAGAGTTGGAGAAAGGAAAATGGAGAAGGACAGAGTCAAAATGTAAAACAGACAGAGAGAGAGAGAGAGAAAGAGAGACTGGAGACAAACAGGAAAGAGACAAAGATGGATAAAAGGAAAAGGGTGAGAGAGAGAAAGATAAAGAGATGAGCAGAGAAAGAAAGAAAGAAAGAAAGAAAGAGAGGGAAGATGGAGGAGAGAAGAGCTGGAGAAAGAGGGAGAGAAAGAGAGATGGACAGCAGGAGCAGAGACGAGGGAAGAGTGAGAAAAAAGAGAGGGAATGATGAGAACAAAGAGAGGAGATGAAGAAAGACAAGAAGAGATGGACAGCATGTGAGAGTGAGAAGAATGATGGAGAAATAAAGAGAGTGAGCGAGAGAGAGAGTTGGAGAAAGACAGCATGAGAGAGATGGAGAGAGGAGTAAAGAAATGGAGGAAGAGGGATTATAAAAGAGAGACGGAGAGAGAGAGAATGATGGAGAAATAAAGAGAGTGAGCAAGAGATGGAAAGAGAAAAAGAGATGGAGAAAGACAAAGACAGACAGAGAGATTGTTTGTTTGTTTAACACACGTAAACCTCGGCTGACCGGCAACACTGCGCCTCCTGCAGCGCCCGAGCCTTGAATTCTTCCACGCTAAAACGCTGTATTTCATGTACTCACTTTTCCCAAATCTATTCAAATGAAATTCCGTTCTGGGGACAGGTTAGAGGACGCCGCGTAGCGTCAAGGAGAACGGCGCGCTGCCTCTGATCAAAAGATATATAAATAAAAAACGAGTGTCTGAATTTCTCGCGGACGTCTGTGGTTAACGCCAAGCGGGCGGTAATTTATCACCACCAAGTGTGTGTGTGTGTGTGTTTTGGGGAGAGTTTTTTCCAGGCCGCAGGGAAAGGTGCGTCGCTTCGTCGTTGCGCGGCGGAAGGTCCGAGGTCGTGGAGCGCAGATTAAGTGGAGCCGGAGCTATCGAAAACTCCTCGCCCAGCCGAGAGAAGCATCGGGTCGGACATCTGGGCGGCTTAGCGATAATGACGACGGCGCAAAGTCAAATGATCGCGCTCAATGTCACTTTGTTGGTATTGTTCCGCCGGCTTTTAGTTGTCTCTTTGAATCGTCCACATTAAAATCTCTTCACAAAAACAGGTGTATTCAATAAGGGATCGAATCAAGACGGTCTCTCACAATTAACTGAACATTTTTACCTGATTTTTGATGAGCTCACGCTGAAGTTCTGCATGCTTTAACCTTTTTGAACTCAATGGCAAGCGATTTCATTTTTGAAACCTTTAGTCTCAGACTTACAGCTCGTGACAGGAGTAACACACATGCATGATACACATATCAAAGAAATCGAGAAGACTTACCCTATACGATCGTCTAAGTCCCGTTTGTGCAATAAATTATTCCAGTGTAATCGTGTGCGCAAAGGAGAGTAAATTTGAAAGTGAGTGATTATTTTGTCATTGTGAACACACCACAGCACACAGTGCACCACAAACTAAAATGTGACCCTGCATTTGACCCATCCTAGAAGGAGCAGTGGGCAGCTAACAGGCGCCCGGGGAGCAGTGCTTGGGGACGCTACTGCTCATGAGTACCTCTGTGGTAACTTTACCAGCCCTGGATTCGAACCTGCGACCTTCTGAGCATGGGGCGAACACCCTACCGTTACGCCACCAACTGCAAAACCAAAGGGTTCCTCACAAAAAACACACTGCTGAAAAAAAAATATATCTTTTTGTGCCTGAGTCTTTTTCTGTGTGTGTGTGTGTGTGTGTCTGTAACTGTTGGGGGATAGTGTTTGACTGCATTCTAGAGGTCATCTGATCAGGAACATCTTGGGCGGACTGCTAACTTCTTCAGCAGTAATAATGATACCAGGAAGGTCAAATTCAAATCTGTTTAGAAATAAGCACTTATTTTATAGCTGCTATAGTAGTAACAGTTTGTTGAATGTCCCAGTGTAACGGCAGGTGGGTGAACCCAAACGCAGAGTCGACAGAACCAGGTCGCAGGCACGGGGGAAATTGACAAAACATCAATTTTGGCAAAACTGGCAAAAGGGTAGTCCAAAAACAGAAAGCAAGGGGGTCGAGACGGAGGTAGGCAAACACTAATAACGCTCGGTAAGTTGCACTAGGTATAACAATACTTCGCAGAGAACCGTGGTTACTGAAGGTCTTTAAATATGGGTAAAATGTCTATGATAGGCTGTACCCCAGACGTTGATCTGGTGAGAGGAGGTTGTTGTGAAGATCTGAACTGAGTCCCGGCGATAGACTCCTCCCTGGTCTGGGCTGGGCTCTTGCCACCCAGACGAAAAAAATATATAACAGTGGCTATGGACCTCATCTCCACACATTTTCTAAAAGCAACTTACTGAAAACATTTGTCTTGTAGAAATAAAAGAAAAAAAGTAAAATTTCACTAGGAAAACTAGAATTCACTTATAAAAATGATACTATCAAGATTTTACTTGTTAGTTTCTCAGATCAAATAATTACTTAAATAAGTAGTTTGGGTCTTCTTGGAAAACAACATAAGGCATGAATGCATAACATATGGAATTAAAATGTTATAGCCTAATAACAAAGGAATGCAAAACGAAGTCAATCTCGAAATCTTTGTCCCAGGTCAGATCAAGTATCGAGTCTAGCTGAAACGATTATTCAATAACTCCAAATAATTCACTACAAAAATGGTTGGAGGCAATGTTCCTAGAATTGAAGCTACATCTGCTTACTCTCTAGAGCATGCTCACGGTTTCTGCTAATTTGACGCCATTAGTGATTAAAGTGATAGTGAGGATTATTTGTCATTAGAATACAGCACAACACACAGTGCACCACAACCAAATGTGACCTCTGCATCTGACCCATCTGTGAAGGAGCAGTGGGCAGCTCACAAGGGCAGTGTCCAGGCAGCAGTGCTCAAGAGTACCTCAGTGGTAACTTTACCAGTCCTGGATTCGAACCTGCGATCTTCTGACCACTGGGCAAACACCCCACCGTTACGCCACCAACTGCACAACGTTTTCCATTCCTCCATCAAGACAAGACAAGACCTGATCTGACCGAATCTCCTGTTCGGGTCAAAACGGCCCACTTTATTACATAAACGAAACACATATTTGAGCTGATAAATAACCACAGTAACCAGCGTTCTACCATTAATAGCCGCTATTGAGATTTTCTATAGATTTTGCATAGTTTATTCTGAACCGCGACCGCCGTTATATTGTGACATGTCTCCCGAGTGGCACAGGATTGTGGGAAATGTAGTTATCTCAGTGTTTCAATGCAAGTTACATTTACAGCAATAGGACAGAAGTAGACACTTCCTGCAGCTAAAATTCCATTTGCTACTAGTTTATAGTGTTAGTTTGATATACCAAGACAGCTACGACATGCAACATTTAACCCGAAAATGCAGAACTGGGGTTAGCAATATGTTTAACTTGAGGAAATTTCTCTAAACAGAAAATATATTTTACGGGCGGATGAGTGCGGTGTTTGATTTTTGTTATGCCTTCATTTTTACACAAATCCTACACTCAAAAAGCAACTGGGTGTCTGTTACGCTTATCCTAAATCAACATGAAGCCATTACATAAAATCATGTTTTGAAGTTGAACTGTTTTAAATCATGTAGTTTTAGCATATCATGTAACAACTTAAAATTTACTAGAGTAATCTATGTCAACACAACATAATTTTAAAGGGTTTAGTTTGCAAATCACTTCCGCTTTATACCTCCAGAGCAGAGGGTGGCAGTAATGTGCAAAATTTAGGAGCTTCTTATTATTTTGTTAGTCAGGCCATATTCAACAGTGTGTGTCCCTTGACAAAGAGCAACCACCAATTGTGAAGAAGGTGCGTTCATTCCTTTATCATCCATCCAACAGAAAACAATACAGGTGCAGATATGCTATTTTGTTCATAGTTTTCTACCAAGATGTCTGCCTGAGTTTTACGTTGCGTTTTCACAGCAAGCTGTTTCCTTTCTGATCAAATCTTATTCCAACAAATTCAGTCGGTTTTGTGTATTTCTTGTCCAAACTTGGACACCAGTTGGGGTAAACTTGATAAACATATGTTTAAATTCCTGACTAAGCACTGTCAAAAACTTGTATTTTCTTATGATTAAAAAGGTGGTCTCTTAGCGTAGAGTATTGCCGACAAATAAGCATAACTTTTTGTTGGATTAGCACAATTAATTCATGTAATTGGACTATTTTAAAATGTAGTTGTAACTACCCAATTAAATTAAGAAACCTTACATCCCTATCAAGGCCAAGTTCAGATGCCCCAATAAAAATCAAGTGAGATCCTTACCTGTAAAATATGTAACATTTACCCTTACAAAATGTCGCTGGATTGAACCTGGTAATTAACTAACAGTAAATTCTAATACATGAGGTTATTCAGCATATTTACATTTAGGTCAGTCAAGAAAATTCTGTCTCGGCTAATTAAAGTATTTGATTTAGGTGGAAATTCTTCCATAATTTCATTACGCCCACCTAACAAGGTTATTTCTTCTTGAGTGTATGAGCTTCAGCGTTCAGAGCGTTAATCGCCTTCATGACTCTAAGGAACATGAAACCGGAGCGAACGTGGAAGTGGCCGATGACGCTTTTAATAATTTAGCAACAACAAGCACAGAGAAAGCGCTCTGGAAGTGAGGACTTGACCGCTCTCAGCGCAAAAAAACGTATTTGCTGGACACAGGCTCTTAAAGCTACAGCCACGACTACAGCCCCTGCACCGACAGTCACCCCAGCAGCCAGCACCGACATCCAGAACGTGGAATCTACACCGTCGACTAGTCCCACTGCAGCTTCAGGTGATTAGTGATCTATCTGTTGTAGTTACTGTTCTGGGATATTTTTATAAAAACTGTAATAAATTAATATTGTAGTTGTAACATAAGAAACGTTTGAAATTAGTTTGGGTTTATTTATTATTACTGTATTTATTATGATGATTAAACCAGGTATTACAGATTCAGAGCAAGGTATCGAAATGAAGTACTGTTGAGTATCAGTACCGAACACCATGGTTCGGATGAGAAAGGTACCCAACCCTAGTGTTCATAATGACAAATAATTGCTCATTTTCACTTTTTGACTATAGAAATACTCTAAATTTAATTGTCATAAATAACTAAAGCATGAAAACATTTTTTGCTTTTGCACCACTGCATGACTGTGCTGCTGTTGGGGGATTTGTGGGATTTATGGGAAAGTGTAAAATCTAGACCAGACTTGTGAAAAGGAGATGCCCGTCGCTCCCGAAATCGTCTTATTAACGCGAGCTGATGCAGTACAGCGTGTGAACAAACAGCTGATGAAAAGCCACTCTTTCCATCAGCTGCAGTTTCTTGGCCTCGTGATTAGGTCAGCTCGGGGTCGGCCGGACGTCACACGCTCGCTGGCCGGTGTCGTGAGGTGTGTGTTACGAGGTGTGTGTGTGTGTGTGTGTGTGTTCTCCCCGGGCCATTTGCTGAATGTCATAAGTAATATCTCTAACTCCTTGATAACCCCCAGGGGCTGTCAAAAAAAACAAGAAAAATGGTTTTTCCCTGTAGCAGCCGGCTTTACTGTCTAAAAATGATGCTTTCTTTATCCTTCAGCAAAATACCATCTGTATCATATAATATCAAATGTGTGATGTGTTTTCTCACCCGTCATCATGTTGACTGGCTCCAGAAAAAGAAAGACAGCATTGTGTGTTGTAGCAGAAGTAAGTTTTACTCATAGACAAAGCTAAACATTAACACTTTCATCATGCAGACTGTGTAGATTTTTGCGTTCTTCAATAACTTCATACTTTGTGTTGATCTACGTTTTTATGTAATTAAGTATTCCTAATGTATCTGACTGTATTCCAGAGATGAGTTCACAAAATCCCTATATTTATTCAGTGTAAGAAGCTATTGAATGTACATCATTTATATACAGTACGGTAATACAGGTTGGTGGCTTAGTGGTAGGACACTCGCCTTTGGACCAAGAGGTTGTGGCTTCAAATCTGACCTCTGGCGTTACCAACGCTAGGTCCCTGAGCAAGATCCTTGACCCTAAGTTGCTCTCAGGGGAACTGTCCCTGAAATTAGGAAATGTAAGTCGCTCTGGATAAGAGTGTCTGCTAAATGCTGTAAATGTAAATCTTGAGTTTCTGGCATCAGTGGAAACTTAAGGTGCACAAAATTTCTTGGCATTCTAGGAGAAGAGATCAGATAGAACTGAAATTGTACGTCAGAAAGGTAGCGCTTGTGGCAGGCATGTTTGAGGTGGGATTTTATACGGCCCGTGCCTTCTGTCTTAAAATGTACGGCATTATTTTGTGCCAAAGTTCTGAGCATGCAGTGGAACGTTCACCAGCAAGATCAGCTCAACTCTGCTGCACACGGTGAAATGTTTAACTACTAAACTGTGTGGTTGCTTCACTTAGTGAATGTGAGCTCGCATACGGGGTGTGTCCCGAGCCGTGTACTACTGCACTTAATAATATGGTAGGTAACGCTCTCTTATCATACTCTTCTATGTGGTAGTATGCATCTCAGGAAATAGCTGGGGTTGTAGCTTACCGGCTCTCTACTCACTAGGTAGTGCACATGGAGAGTCACACGCACCCTATTTGACTTGGTACACTACATAGGGCGGGAAGTGACTTTTTCTTAAAATGTTGTGCACTACACAGGAAATGCTGCGCCCTCGCTTCACTCTGCTCTCACGCTCGCCTGACTTGGTGCTGTGTTAGAAATGTCAGAACTATGGGGTTATTTTTGTAGTAAAATTCTGAGTGGAGTCTCATCTTTACCAGGTCAGTTCTGATTTCCTCATTTATCGGCATCAGCAGATATCAGCGTGAAAAACATTGGATATACGCATCGGACAATAATTCCCATACTGTACATCCCTAAAATAAACCCTAAAATAGGAACTCTAAACTAGAAGTAGAAGTTACTAGAGGAATTCAAAAGACTGGACTGTAGAACTGTGCATAATATGTGCAAAAGATCAATTTGTTTTCAGAAGGGTCAAATTAAATGGAGACACAATGTTTATTTTGTCCTTGGAATCATTTAAGAGCTGAAAATGACGAGCCTTTTGTGGTTCTGTGATGAATCCTGCGTTCTGTGCTGAAGCTGCCCTTTTGGGATTCTAGATGATATGAAATATGCTATAGAATGCAATACTTTGTTTAGACATTCACGTCTTCAAGTCCTATTTGATAGTACTCTACACAGTCTCTCCAGGATTGTTGAGATTGTTTCGGCCTAAAACGCCTGATTTTGCAGCAACTTTTCTAAAAATAATGTGATATAAGTTGCTGCGTTTTTAGTCTTTTTTTTGCAATTAAGTTGCGGGAGCAAGTCAAAGTTGCGGGTGGAAACAGATTGAGATGTGTGTTCAGTGAGGTGGTCTGAGGCGGCATTTGAACCATGTTGACTGTTGGCTGACAAAGCTTTTGAGTCACAAATGCCATGTTTTCTTAACAGGAGAAAACAAACAGGAAAAATAAACGACAAAAAAAGGATGAAAAAGACGAGTGTGGGTCATGACGGTTACAGATATGTGCAGACACATATCAAAAATGTGACTCTCCACGGCAAAACCAGTCACTTGTCACAAATTTTAAAAATTATTATGTTTTCATGAAAGGGCATAAATCAAGCTTCAAAACGATACCTATATGGAATGAACGGGACGACATATGACTGAGATATCAACATTCAAAGGAGTCGGGTTTCTCCTGTCACGCCAAGTGAGAAACGGAGAAATCTGCCTTTGAAGTTGACTATCGCCGTAGCACTCACAGACGCTTGGTGCGGTCGCGGCTACGTTTGCATTTACGGTAGCCTACGCTGCATTCACAGCCACACGGATAGCCTACCTGCGTTAGGTTAACTGAACTCGGGAGACGAAGATGGATTCCGGAGAAATATCTTCACGCTAGTCAACCAGTCAACCGTAAATATTGAAGTAGAGCGGTCAAATCACAAACTTTTAACATTCTGCTGGAATTGAATTCCTCACCTCAAGAAAGTCACGTTTTTAGGATGGAAAGGGTATTTCAGCGAAATTTATTCACAACAGTACAGTATAGACCTTCCACTGTTTCAAAACACTGTTTAAAAACAAAAAATCCAAAATTTTACCCCACGCAACGGTCATTTTTCTCGCAAACCTCCGTTGTGACAAGCGACTGGTTTTGCCGTGCACAGTCACAAATGTGTAAACAAGCAGCCCACACTGCTATATGCTGCACGTTTCAGAGTTGGAACTAAGTTTCTATCACAAAAACTCACAATTAAAACTATACAAGTGCAACACACACTATTGATTAATGTAGGATTTAGTAGCTACTAACTATCATAAATCTTCATATGTGTCTAAAACACAAGATTTAACAGATATAGCTATGGACCAGATGCTTATTTTTGACTCTATTTTTTGCTGTATGTCATGAGACACGTGTTTAAAGAGATTAATAAGACAACACAACGTTGACAAGTGCAAAAAGATTAGCTAACGAGCTGCAGCCTTGCCTCTTTGTCTCCTTATGAGACACATTATATTCATGCTCTTACCCTTCAAAGCCATTGTCTCTTTTTAGGAGACGGCGGAGATGATGATGCAGATGATGAAGATGATGATGACAGGGGTGATTATGTAGTATAAAAAGCGT
The DNA here is from genome assembly GCA_032718565.1 of Distichodus sexfasciatus. Taxonomy (NCBI): domain Eukaryota; kingdom Metazoa; phylum Chordata; class Actinopteri; order Characiformes; family Distichodontidae; genus Distichodus; species Distichodus sexfasciatus. The sequence continues at coordinate 8,468 of JAVGVS010000497.1, read as the reverse complement.
GAACAGATGCCGCACTGCCGAGACGTCCGTCCACGTCGTTCTCCGAAGCTGATTTCACAGCGACTGACGAGAGGAATCACAAAAGCTCCGTTATTAATAGAGGCGTTATTAATGCAGATTAAGTGCTCATTTTTACCATGTGCTTTTTTAGTTGGCTTGATTTAACTGTTTCTCAGAATCCACTTGTCTTTTCTCTAATCCACATTTACTGCAGCTCTTACAAATTCCCTAAACGCTATTCTCAAAAAACTGAACACACTTCTCGTTTATTACGATCAAATCCCGTTATAAACTCTGTTTTCAAAAATCAACACAACAGTCAGACTCTTAAACTAAACTAAATCCTGACATAGGGTGAATCCCATTTCATCCTTTGACCCTACGCTTTAGCCCTACACCTTAACCCTACCCCTTAGCCCTACACCTGAGCCCTCCCCCTTGACCACACCTTAGCCCTACACCTTAGCCCTTACCCTTGACCCTATACCTTAGCCCTAGCCCTTGACCATACACCTTAGCCCTGACCCTTGACCCTACCCCTCAGCCCTACCCCTTGACCCTATACCTTAGCCCTACACCTTGACCATACACCTTAGTCTTATACCTTGACCATACACCTTAGCCCTACCCTTTGGGCTAAGGTTGCAGCGTTTATTTGATGCCGACCAAACGCAGGTCATGAACGCCTGTGTGGACACTATGATTCAACTTAAATGAGCAGAAAATGGGTCGGCGTTCAGTCCGTGCTCACCTGATGCCACGAACGGCAGAAAAAACACGGTTCAGATGCCCGTTTGGATGGGGCATGAAAGAACTGATGTAAATTTACAGCAAACGTATGTTTTAAGCTGTTTAAGCTGTTAAAGCTAACGCAAATTCAACCAATGCCCACCAGTTTGTCGCGAACCGTGCAATTCTGACGAATCACCGCAACTTTTCCTCAAATTTTGACCAATCAGACCACGTCACTGAACACACATCTCATTCTGTTTCCACCTGCACTTGTCTTTTTCTTACTTTTATCATCCCTCCTTCTTTTCCCATTCACTTCAAGTCTTTCTACTCAGTACCCAGTTTTCATGTCACAGCTACAAAACTTGAGCAAATCACATTAGCATTTTCGTGTGGAAACGCATCTCTAGTTGTGATCAGACCGCCAGGATTTTGCGACATTGCAATCACAACTATTAACAGAAATTCAGCCAGTCCCCACAAATTCATTGCTACTGTGCAATTTTGACCAATTACCGCAACATTTCTGCAATTTTTGACCAATCATTGTCATTTCCCACAAAACGCTGAGCAACATGTCAGCAAACTCACTTCCTTGTTACGTTTAGAAGACGCAGGAAACATAAAGCATATTACACTTTCTGTAATCCTTGAAAACTTTAGTTTTCTCTTTTTGGCAGGGTTACAACATAGTGGTTCTGTTCCCTTCATTTGAATCAATTGTGAAAGAATCATTATAAAGGGAGAAAGTCTCAACTTTTTTCCACAACTCTGACTTGCTCCCACAACTTTATTGCAACAGAACACCTAAAAACACTGCAACTTTCATCACATTTTTATATTTAGAAAAGCTGCCGCAAAATCAGGCATTTTAGGGCGCTACAATCTCAAAAAAAGGTGAATCCTGGAGGGACTGAATGAGTGAAAACTGATATTTGAGCTATAAACTGTTGTCATGGTTTAACTGTACATAGTTATGTGTGCAGGAATCCGTGTGTTTTCATAAAGCATGTGACCTCCCGAAAACAAGTCTCTTGGAAGCACTTGCGTTGTGTTGTGTCACATTGTATTTGTTAAATGTGGTGCATGTGTTGTCATTTTGATGAATCTGTGTAATTGCAGTGTGTTATCAACTTGATGAACATGTTTCTTTGCGCTGCGGCATGTTTTGTATTTTGAGCGGCACTGGGCTCTCTCTCGGTCAGCGTGAGCTTCCTGTTTGAAGTTTGTATCAGCAAATTTTATGCGGAAGTATAATTTCGAGGCATGTTTTTGGAATTTTAAAGCACATGCTGCATTTCACTTGTAATATAATCAGATTTTTCAAGAGAAATGTGTTGAAGGAGTTGAGAGGGTGCGATGTGATTTTCCGTCCTCGCTAAATAACGCAGGTAAAGAACCCGCAGTGCGTTCTGCCTCTCGGTTAAAGTGAGTTAGTTGTGGATTAAGTGAAATACATTTACAGGTGTTCAGTGACACAAACATATTGCACCATGTCAGGCTTCCTGCAGCTCCACGGAATTTGACGCGTCCAACGGGATTTCCTGTATCCTGTCTGGGACGGTCCGACACTTAAGCTGTTTAAACTAAATCCTGACATTTTTTATTTTTTAATATTTCATATGCTTGTTTTGTCAAGCGCAAATCTGCCTCCACGTCGGATCAGAATTACAGTTTACTTAGAATTGCCAGCTTTCAAAACTTTGAAAACGATACGAGTTTTACAGCTTTTAGAAACGTTTTACAGCTTTTAGAAACTTTTAGATATTTACAACAATTTAAGAATTCACTTTTTAGCATTCTGTTATACTCACAATCACATTGCTCTTTACGCAATTCTGACTTTCCAGAACTTTAGTATTCCAAACTTCCATTCCAGGAGCCAATTTTGAAAAATTTCCAAAATATTTAATACATAAAAATTTTAAAAAGTCAATGAGGATTTTAGTTTTATGTTTAATTTTAAAGAAAGAAGAACAAATGATATATGGATTATAAATGACGTCTGACTTGCCGGTTCCCAGCTTCACTGATCGCAGCGTGATTCCAGTTCTTCATTATTTTAAATCTAGTAGCAACTCGTTAGGAATATTTTTAAGCAACCAGCACATCACCATACAGCCATATGTCACTGCAAACACAGATGTTCTCTCCCACAACAACACACGAGCATTTCTGAAACCACTTTTAAACCAGGAGGCAGATTTTGTGAAATTCGGTGTGAAGGTTTTAACAGATGGAAGGTGGAATAAAATTGACAAAACATAAACAAGCGGTGAAAGGTTTTCACCAATCAACATTTTGTTTTTTTTCCTGTCACTTTCTAACTTTGTATTAGAACTAGAGATGCATTTCTGCAAGTTTTGTGGCTGTGAGATGAAAACTGGCCAAGTAGAAAGACTTGCTTTGAAGTGAACGTGAAAAGAAGGAGGGATGATAAAAGTGAGAAAAGACGAGTGCGGGTGGAAGCAGATTGAGATGTGTGTTCAGCGAGGTGGTCTGAGGTGACCGTTGTGTAAAAACAAAGCTTTCGAGTCTCAAATCCCATGTATTCTTAATGAGAGAAAACCAATGGGGTTCCTATGGGGAAAATAAACGACAGAAAAAAGGATGAAAAAGACGAGTGCGGGTCATGACGGTTACAGATATGAAAAGAGGCACATGGACCCTTGAATCATGTCAAATTTGGTGGCTTTCTGAAGAGCGACGGCCGAGTGGCAAAGCGTTAAAATTTGAGCTCCATGTTAGTCTATGGGTAAAAACAGAGGAAAAAATAGACAGAACTCACAAACGAGTGCACGTATCAAAACCGTGTGAAGGAGCACCCCACACTGCTATAGACCACACGTCTTAGAGTGGGAACGGAGTTTCTAGCACAAAAACTGTAGGAGGAGTATGTAGTTACTAGAGTTAAAGATACAATTTAGTTTCAGTTTTAACACTGCATTTCTGATGAATTTATCAGCTTTAACATATGAATATGCATGTTCACAAAACAGCAAAATCATAGAGAAATTATTTCTGGTGTTCACTTTAAGCACGAATATGAATTATTAGGCTACTGGAAGAAACAGCTTGGATGTAGTTAGCTACTTTTTTCTGTCTAGTTTTTAACTACTATAATATATTCAAATATCCTGGTATCTTAGCTAGTTTCCATTATTAGTAGTTTGTAGATTGAAAGCTGTAATTTAAAAGTAGTTTCCTCAACACTGTGTTGAAATCTTAAAATGACGCAATGCATTAAAAGACGTTAAAAAAAGAGTGAAAGCCCAAAAGACTCAAACGTAAATGAACTGACGTTTTAAAACACAGAATTTATTGTTAATTTATAGTTAAAGTTATTGCTTTGGGTTTTCAAAATGAAACAACGCATTAAAAGTGACATTAAAAGTGAATAGTGAAAAATCTAAAATCTTAAAAGAACTTACGTTGTTTTAAAACTGAATTTATCAATAATTTATATTTGAAGTTATAGTAGTTGTGACTGCTTATTAAACATATAGTATAGTACAGTATATTAAACTATAAATTATAGTTTCTACAGTAAAATACAGAACTTCGTTGTACTCTTAACATCACATTTCACAATTTCTATTAATTAATTGGCTTTAAGGGCATCTTACAGCACGAATATTACGCAAAAAAATAGCTTTTATTTGACTTTTAGCTACATTGACCTGTACCTTTTAACTACTTTTTGAAGACAGGAGCTTGGTTGTATCTTAGCTACTTTTATTCATTAATAGCTTGTAGCTTGAAAATCTGTCATTTTACAGTAGCTTCACCAACGCCGTCGATTTGACACTAACACACACTTGTCCGTCCGTCTGTCCATCCACTGGAGTGTGAACACGAGCGCTGTCAGGTGTACGTCTCATTCTTTAAGCAGAAAACCCGAGATATCCAGCCCTTTTTACTCTCCCTTTTTCTTCTTCTTCTCCTCTTTCTTGTCGCCTGACTCATGCACCTGCTCTGACAAGCTCCTGACGGCTGACTTCTCCTTTAATCTCCCCCGATGACAGGAGGAGAAGAAGAGGAAAGAGAGAGAGAGAGAGAGAGAAGAGAGAGAGCTTTTCCTTCCGTTTAAATCTGTATTTTCCAGCCCGAGGCAGAGATACTGGAGCGGATTAAAGGGAAGCTGTAATCTACAGCGCTGTTGATCACTGGCTGCTAATGGGATCTCAGCTGCCGTTACACCGCTTTAAAGGCTGGCTTTAGAGAAGATTCCGCACCCAGACGGGGAAAAAAACATGCCACATTTGGTGCGTGTGTGTGTGTGTGTGTGTGGTTTTCAGGTGCTTGTGAGAGCAGCTCGGAAATAGTGGAAGTATCACTGTAGTGTTAGACTCTATTAATAGCACATGTTATGTAAAGTAATTAAAATATTAATGAAAAATCGTTATTTTTTTACATTTACATTTAAATAGTATAAAATTATACACGGTTTGAGAAATTTGGAGAAACCCAATGAGAAAATGATATAAAATATATAAGTGTGCGTTCACTAGAAAGTACAGTATTGCATGCTTGTGAAAAAGTAGTTTGTGCTCATGAAAAAATAGGTGTGCACGAGAAGGTATCACATACTCATGAGAAAGTAGTGTGCTCACAAGAAAGTATCTTGTTCCCACGGGAAAGTATTGCATGCACTTGAAAAACATTTTGTGTGTTCATTTAGAAGGTACCTTGTTCTCACAAGACAGTATTACATGCTCACAAGAGAGTTTTACATGTTCACAAAACAGCAAACTCATAGAGAAATTATTTCTGGTGTACACTTATTTTTGTGTGTAAATGTGATGTTTTCCTGTGAACATGTGATGCATTCTCGCAAACGCGATACTTTTACTCTTGTAAAGATGTGATACTTTCTGGGGAACATGTGACACGTTCTTGTGAACGTGCGGTATTTTCTCGCGAATGTGATCCTTTCTTGTAAACGTGATACTTTCCTGTGAACATGTGATAACTTTCTTGCGAACATGCAATCTTTTCTTGTCTACATGCAATACTTCTCAAGAACACGCGATACTTTCTTGTAAACATGTGATAACCTTCTTGTGAGCATGTGATACTTTCTTGTAACAATGTGATACTTTCTCATAAACATGTGACACTTTCTCGCGAGCATGTGATACTTTCTTGCAAACATGATACTTTCTCATGAACTTTTGATGCTTTCTCGTGAACATGCGATAACTTTCTTTGTGAACATGTGATACTTTCTTTCGACCATGTGATCCTTTCTTGTGCACATGCAATACTTTCTGAAGCACGTGGTGATTTCTTGTAAACGTGATAACCTTCGCGCAAGCATGCTATGCTTTCTTGTAACAATTTGTCACTTTCTCGTGAACATGTGATACTTTCTCATGAACATGTGATACTTTCTCATGAACATGTGATACTTTCCCACAAACGTGATCCTTTCTTGTGAACATGTGATACTTTCTGATGCACATGCAATACTTTCTCCTGAACATCTGTGCGGATCAGGTAATGAACTACTGATGTTCTGTTCGCTTTGGAAATGTTATGTATATATGGTTATTTGTGTATTAACAGATATACAACCTCTTTAATGGTTTTTGATGCTTGAGTTTTACTCTCAAACTGTTTCCTAAGTGCAAGTGGTTTCTCTCATTTGCCCGGAGCAGTGTGACCTCACTCAAGCGCGGAATTTGTGCCCTTAAGTTGACGAGTGGCCTTTTGATTTCCTCCATACTTATCCTGAGCAAACTGAGGAACTAAAGTAGTTCATGTTGAGCAGGATGGGAGATGAGGTGACATAAAGAAGCAGCGATGAAAAGGCATCGGAGCATTTCAGTGTTAAAAGTGGTTATTTGTCATTGTGAACACAGCACACCATAACCAAACGTGACCTCTGTATTTGAGCCATTCGTGACGGAGCAGTGGGCAGCTTTTTCGGCAGCTCCTTGCTTATCGTACCTTTTACTAGTCCAGGAGTGCATGTTTGACCCTCCACACGTTGTTTATAATGTGATGTGAAACTAGGTACGTGTAATAAGTATTTTAAGAGATTTTACTTTAGCAGAAGTGTTACTGGGTTCAAGTTGACACTGCTGCAGCATCAGCATCGTCGTCACCGTGGATACCGTATTGGATTTTTCCCCCAAACTCTATTGTGTCCTGTGAGCTTGGTGTCTGGGAGAGGAGACTTCTCACAGACACTGCATTAATATAGGGTGTGTGTGTGTGTGTGTGAGAGCGGTCAGTGAGCGATTGCTGATGGTGGAGAGTGATAACGTAGGAGTGCCGAGTGCAGGAATGAATATGGAGACAACAGAGTCTGATACAGGAGCTGGGGAAGGACACGAGAGCATGCGTGAGAGAGAGGGGGAGACAGAGCAGGTGAGGGGACAAGGGAGAAAGAAAAACAGAGAGGTATGGACAGAGAGAGGAAGAAAGATAGAAAAAAGATATATAGAGAGAGATTAGAAGAGAAAGAGAGATGACGAGAGAGAGAGAGGGAAATAGGAAGAAGTGGACAGATGAGGAGAGAGAAAGATGGGGAGAAAGACAAAGGAAGAAACAAAGATAAACAAAAGTAAGACCAAAAGATAAGAGAGAGAGGGAGAGAGAGAGAGAGAGAGATGGACAGATATAGAATGAAAAAGAAAGATGGGGAGAAAGATTAAGGAAGGCAGGTGAAAATGGAGAGACAGAGAAAGAAGAGAATAAGAAAGGTGGAGGAGACAGAAATGGGGAGAGAGAGATAGAAAGAAAGAGATGGAGGTCGAGAAGTAGACGAGGAGAATAAAAGGAGAAAGGAAAGAGGGAGAAAGAAAGAAAGAAAGAAAGAGGAAGGGAGAGAGCAGACAGATGAAGAGAGAAAGCAGAGATGGACAGAAAGACAGAGAGATAGAGAGAGAGAGAGAGAGAGAGAGAGAGAGAGAGATCAGGAGAAATGGTGAGACAGGGAAAGAAATAGATGGAGGAAGAGGAGAAAAAGAGAGGAAGCAAGTACATAGAGAGAGAGAGAGAGAGAGACTAAATGACCTTCAATATGGGAAGCCGTGTAGGACAAAACACATTGAAAACCTGTACACACACACTGGAAAACCTGCACATACCCATTCAATCTATAGGTACACACCACTGAACACACTTCCACTACATCTCGTAAACACTCACACACACACTGTCACTACTTGCACCACATCTCAAAAACACCCCTGCACCGTCACCATTTGTGAGGCGTAGAACACTTTTAAACTGTTTGAATTACGAGCTGAATTTAGGGGAGGAGAGAGATGAAGGGATGAGGAGAGAAGATGAAACAGGGGAGAGAGTGGATTTTCAGTGCGCCCAGAAGCCTTGTCAGTGTTACCAGAAGCTCCAGTACTACTAGACACTAGAGCATCTCGGCAATCTCACTACGTTTGCTGGCAGCTGCCGATGAAAATAATAATAATATATAATATAAATTGCTCGTGCTAGTTGTGATATGTTTTATGTTATATGTTCCAACCGGTAAGTGTTATTGCGACCACAGATGATGTTGTTGACATTCTTAGGTGTGTTTTGCGCTGTCTTGAAGGAATGCAGACGGATCCAACTGCTGGTTATTTTTATGAACTTGAAGCCTATACAAGAACGATTCTTTCTATCACAACAATTGTGAGGCAAAATGAAGGCTCAGTAGCGAGAGAATGCACAATTTTATTGGAGTCCTTATGTCAACACCTAAATGTTATGATGATGGTTGTGTC